>PVIA01005657.1:0-110937 GCA_004024845.1 Tonatia bakeri
ATGCACTCAACATCAGAAAGCACCAAAATATATAAAGCAACTACAAACAGAACAAAAGGAAGAAAGTTACAAAAACACAATCATAGTGGAAGGCATTAACCGCTCTAGATAGATCATCCAAACAGAAAATCAATAAAGAAATATTAGCCTTAATGACACATGAGACCAAATGAACATAATTGACATTTACAGAGCCTTTCATCCCAGAGCATCAGATTATATACTTTTCTTTAGTGCACATGGAACATTCTCAAGGATAGAACATACAGGTCGCAAAACTATTCTCAACAAATTCAAGATTGAAATCATACCAAGCATATTCTCTGACCACAATGCCTTCAAATTAAAAATCAGCTGGAATAAAGAAGTAAAGAAATTCACAAATATGTGGAGATTAGACAACAACTCCTAAAAACTGACAGAGCCAAAGAAAAAATAAAACGTAAGATCAAGAAATATATAGAGATGAATGAGAATTACAATACAACATATCAAAGTTTCTGGAATGCAACAAAAGCAGTAATAAGAGGAAAGTTTATATTATAATAGGACTATCTCAAAACACAAGAGAAATTCCAAGTATATAACTTAACATTACATCTTAAGGAACTATACAAAAATGCATCTCAAAGTAACCAGAAGGAAGGAAATAACAAACTTAGGGCAGAAATGAATGAAATAGTGAAAAGACTACACAAATAATTAATACAACAAAGGCCTGATTCTTTGAAAAGATTAATAAAATTAACAAACTCTTGGCTAGTTGTACTTAAAAAAGAGGAAAGATTCATGTAAACAAAACCAGAAATGAAGAGAAGTTACCACAGGTATCACAGATAAACAAAGGATCATACTAGAATACTATGAAAGAATATATGCCACAAAGTTAAATGACCTAGAAGAAATGGATAAATTCCTGGAAATATATAATCTTCCTTGACTAAACCATGAAGAATTGGAAAATCTAAATCGAACAATCAGTGATGACAAATTGCAACAACTTTTTAAATACCTACCCACTAATACCTACCCAAAATAAAAGTCCAGGACCAGATGTCCTCACTAGTAAATTTTACTGAATATTCAAAGATTTGAAACCTATACTTCGCAAACTTTTCCAAAAAATTAGGGAAAAGGCATTACTTCCTAACACATTTAATGAGGCCAATATAACCCTGAAACCAAGACCTGTCAAGATAACACCACGAAAGAAAACTACAGACCAATATCTCTGAAGAATACAGATGCAAAAATCCTGAACAAAATAGTAGAAAATCAAATACAACAACATATTTAAAAATAATACATCACAAAAAGGTGGGGGTCATTCCAGGTTCACAAGGATGGTTCAACATATGCAAATTGATTAACGTAATACACCACATCGACAAAAGAAACAATCATATACTCTTATCAATAGACACAGAAAAAGCATTTGATAAGATACAACATCCATTTATCATTAAAACACTCAATACAATACATGTAGAAAGCACCTCAGGTAATAAATGTCAGATATGACAAATCCTCAGGCAATATCACACTCAATGGTGTAAAACTGGAAAGCTTTTTCTCTAAAATCAGGAACAAGACAAGGATGCTCACTCTCTCCACTCTTATTCAACATAGTTATGGAAAGTTCTAGCCAGAGCAATCAGGCAAGAAAAAGAAATAAAGGGCATCCCAAGTGGAAATAAAGATTTAAAGTATTACTTTTTTGCAGAAGATTCTGCATATAGAAAACCCTAAAGACTCTACTAAAAAAACTATCAGAAACAATAAGCAAACACAGTAAAGTTGCAGGACACAAAATCAATGTACAGAAATCCACCGCTTTCCTGTATGCTAACAATGAAACCACATTAAAGGAAATGAAAAAACAACTCCTTTTGCAATTGTAACCAAAAAAATAAGATACCTAGGATTAAACTTATCAAACAATTGAAAGACCTATATACTGAACTACTAAGTATTATTAAAAGATATTGAAAAAGACACGATTGGAATAATCAACATGGTTAAAATAGCCATATTACTCAAAGCAATATACAGATTTAATACAATCCCCAGCAAAATCTGAATGTCTTTTTTTTAATAGAACAAAAAAGAAGACAATTGAGACTTCCGGCCCAGATGGAGGCGTAGGTAGACACACTGTGCCTCCTCGCAAAACCAAAGGAGGACAACAACAATTTAAAAACAAAAAACAACCAGAACTGACAGAAAATTGAACTATATGGACGTCTGACAACCAAGGAGTTAAAGAAGACATATTCATCTAGACCAGTAGAAGGGAAAGAGTCGGGGAGCTGGGGCAGAGAGGACTCGCAGAAAGGCCATGGCTGGCAGACCCACTGAGGCGGCGGATTGTGGAGCAGGACACGCAAGGCGGCAGCTGGCCCACAAGGTAGCAGTGGGCAGACCTGGTGAGGCAGTGGATTGTGGACTGGGCAGTCCCACATTCATGTGCAGATAAACCAGGAGAAACACCTGGGGAGTGGGACCGGCTGCACAACCCAGGGCCTTAGCGTGGAGAAATAAAGCCTCAAACCACTGATTGAAAACACCTGTGGGGGTTGAGGCAGTGGGAGAAACTCCCAGCCTCACAGGAGAGTTCATTGGAGAGACCCACAGGGTCCTAGAACACACACAGGCCAACCCACCTGAGAATCAGCACCAGAAGGGCCCAATTTGCTTGTGGGAAGCGGAGGAAGTGACTGAAATCCTGCAGACAGTGGAGCAAGTGCCATTGTTCCCTCTCAGACACCTGCCCCATATACAGTGTCACAACACACCAACGTGGGTTACCCCACCTTGATGAATACCTAAGGCTCCACCCCTCACTAGGTAACAGGTGTGTCAAGACAAAAAAAAATGGCCCAAACGAAAGAACAGATCAAAGCTCCAGAAAAAAATACAACTAAGCAATGAAGAGATAGCCAGCCTATCAGATGCACAGTTCAAAACACTGGTAATTAGGATGCTCACTGAATTGGTTGAATTTGGTTGCAAATTAGATGAAAAAATGAAGGCTACGCTAAGAAAAATAAAAGAAAATGTACAAGGAACCAACAGTGATGGGAAGGAAACTGAGACTCAAATCAATGGTGTGGACCAGAAGGAAGAAAGAAACATCCAACCAGAAAAGAAGGAAAAAACAAGAATTCAAAAAAATGAGGAGAGTCTTAGGAACCTCCAGGACATCTTTAAAAAACATTCCAACATCCTAATTATAGGGGTACCAGAAGGAGAAGGGGAAGAGCAACAAGTGGAAAAGTTATTTGAACAAATGATAAAGGAGAACTTCCCCAATCTGGCAAAGGAAATAGACTTCCAGGAAGTCCAGGAAGCTCAGAGAGTCCCAAAGAGGTTGGACCCAAGGAGGAACACACCAAGGCACATCATAATTACATTAGCCAAGATTAAAATGAGAGAGAGAATTCTCTCTAGAAACAGAAAGAGAAAAGGAGACAGTTACCTACAAAGGAGTTCCCATCAGACTGTCAGCTGATTTCTCAAAAGAGACCTTACAGGCAAGAAGAGACTGGAAAGAAGTATTCCAAGTCAGGAAAGGCAAGGACCTACATCCCAGATTGCTCTATTCAGCGAAGCTTTCATTTAGAATGGAAGGGTAGATAAAGTGCTTCTCAGACAAGGTCAAGTTAAAGGAATTCATCATCACCAAGCCCTTATTTTATGAAATGTTAAAGGGACTTATCTAAGAAAAAGAAGATAAAAAACATGTACAGTAAAATGACAGCAAACTCACAGTTATTAACGACCATACCCAAAACAAAAGCAAACTAAGGAAACAACTAGAACAGGAACAGAACCACAGAAATGGAGATCACATGGAGGGTTAGCAACAGGGGAGTGGGAGAGGGGGAGAAGAGAAAAAAGTACAGAGAATCAGTAGAATAGATGGTAGGTATAAAATAGAAAGGGGGAGGGTAAGAATAGTATAGGGAATGTAGAAGCCAAAGAATTTATATGTATGACCCATGAACATGAACTAAAGCGGAAGGGAGTGTGGGTGGGAGGGGGTGTGCAGGGCAGAGGGGAGTGAAGGGGGAAAAATGGGATAACTGTAATAGCATAATCAATAAAATATATTTTTTTAAAAAAGAACAAAATTGAACAAATAGAACACAAAATCATCAGATTTGGATGGAACTACAATGGACACCAAATATCCAAAACAATCCTGAGAAAAAGAATAAAGCCACATGTATCACACCACTCAACTGCAAATTATAATATATAACTATGATAAAACAGCATGGTATTGACAGAAATACAGAACATTGGAATGAAATTAAGATCCCAGAAATAAAAACACATGTGTATGGGCAAATAATTTTTGACAAAGGAGCCAAAAACCTCTTCAATAAGTGATACTGGGAAAATTAAGAAGCCACTTGCAAAAGATTGTAACTAGATTAGAGTTTGTCCCCATGTAAAAAATTAATTCAAAATGAATCAAAGACCTAAATATAAGATTTGAAACAATTACATACAAAAACCATAGGAACTAAACTTATGAACCTTGGTCTTAGAGAACATTTTATAAATTTCACCCCCTAGGCAAGGGAAGTAAAGGCAAAAATAAATTAATGGGACTGTATCAAACCAAAAGCTTCTGCACAGCATAAGATACTGACAACAAAACAAAAAGGCAACTGACCAAATGGAAGAATATTTTAGCAAAAATCAGCTTTGACAAAGGGTTAATATCCAAAATATATAAAGAACTCATACAATTCAACCCCATAGAAACAATCCAATTAAAAAATGGGCAGAGCACCTGGACACTTCTCCCAAGAAAATACACAAATGGCCAATAGATTCATGAAAAGATGTTCAACTTCTTGAAAAGGTTTTCACTAGCTATTAGGGGAACTGAAATAAAAATTACAATGAGATACCACTGCACACCCATTAGAATGGCTATTATCAACAAGACAAATAACAAGTGCTGGAGAGAAAGGATCTCTCATTCACTGGTGGGAATGTGCACTGCTACAATCAGTGTGCACTATGGAAAACAGTCTGGCAGTCTCTCAAAACATTAATAAAGTTACCATATGACCCAGCAATCACTCTCTTAGGTATCTACCTGAAAATCTCAAAAACATGTAGTTACAAGGATACATGCACCCCTGTGTTCATTGCAGCATTATTCGCAGTGGCCAAGACATGACGACAACCTAAGTGTCCTTCAATAGAGGACTGAATAAGGATGTGGTATATGTATACATTGGAATACCACTCAGCCATAAGGGAAGACAAAATGCTGTCATTTGCGACAACATGGACGGCTCTGGAGAGTATTATGCTAATGGAAGTAAGGCAGTCAGAAAAAGCTAAGAACCATGATTTCACTCATATGTGAAATATCAAACTCAAACTCATAGACATACACAGCAATGGGGTCGTTATCAGAAGGGAGGATCTTAGGGTGGAGGTGGGGGTGATGGTGGAGGAGCCTAATATATAGTGATGGAAAATGGTTTGATTTTGGGTGGTGGGCACACAGCCCAATATACAGATCTCATATCATAGAAATGTATATTTGAATCCTATTAACCAATGTCAACATAGGAATAACTTCTGGTGAGAGGAGGCAAGATGGCAGAGGAGTTAATGGAAGCCACATTAACTTCCCCCCAAGACCAATCTGGAATTAAAACTAAATTCTGGAGAAATCACCCAGAACAAACAACTGAGCAATAGCAAGAGAGGACTTATAACCTCAGACAGACAGAAGAATCAGCTTCAGCACCAACCTGTCTTACAAGGAGTGCAGTGGAGACTAGAGAAGACTGGCTAGGTGCCCACAGGCAGCAGCAATGGAGGAATAATTAAGAGACCAGTTGGATCCCCCTGAGAATTGTGGAGTCTAAACCCTAAGTTGGGATCCTCAGCCTAGAGCAACAGAACACAAAAAGTGGCAAAAAGCAGCTGGGTTGCTCTCTGCCAAAGACAGATGGCTGGAGATGCAAAGAGCCATTTAAAGGGCTAACACACAAATTTTCATTTGCAGTCACTTACCCTGGGCTCCAGAAAAGGCAGGGGCAGGGTGGGCTAGAGACACCTCAGGGGAGACTAGGAATGGAAGCTTTGAGAGGAGAGCTGAGCCAGGATCTCAGTAGTGAGTCAACACCCATAGGGCAGCAGCCATCCTGTTCAGACAAACCAGTCCACTCCAAGCAGCAGCAGCCAGAAGGGAAACAATAGCACTGACTCCAGGAGGGATTCTAACCTGCCCTATGGTACTTAAGCCTGACTGCTGAGTGCAGAGTGACTAGATTAGTAACCAGAGGAGTCAGCCAGGATGCTAATGTTGAGTCATCACCCATACTGCAGCAGCCATTCTGCTCGGGCAGACCACTCCCCTCCCAGAAGTAGCAGCTTGAGAGGAAACAATACACCAGGAGGGATTCTACCCCGCCCTATGGGGCTTAAGCCTGACTGCTGAGTGCAGAGTGACTAGATTAACAACTGAAGGAGACAACAATAGACAGTAGACAGATCCCTGGCAGTCTCACAGCAGGCTGTGTAAGGTCAGAAAGGGTCAACATCTGATATCACCAGATGTGGATCCAGAAAGTGGTTAATACCAGAGGCTACCGAGATGAAATCCACTTTAGTTTTCTCCATGATTTGCGATATTTTCTTTCCTGCATGCAGGAAAAAGAGCAGCAGGGTTGCTCTCTGCCAAAGACAGATGGCTGGAGATGCAAAGAGCCTTTTGAAGGGCTACACACAAATTTTCATTTGCAGCTACTTACCCTGGGCTCCTGCAAAGGCAGGGGCCTTTGTACTTGCCTTTGCACTATTAACATTCATTTCTTGTCCAGCAAGTTTGAGCACATTAAGTCACTAGATTTTATACTACAGTGAATATCAATTCACATATTCTGCTCCTCCCTTCTCTTACCCTATTCTACCCTTCTTCATATCTCTCATTATTCTCATTTCAAATTTTGTTTTCTCTCTTACTATAATTTGTTTCCATTCTGCACTCTTACTGTTTCTCTCCCATCTAGACAGATAAAAACAATTTTCTTGTCAATGGTATTCTCACACCCTTTTCCCCCTGCTCTTAAAATACCCACGTTCTCACTCCACCTTTGGCCATGTTTGCTAGTTGGTTATGGGTAGGGTAGTTCATGTAGCATTTTTTTTTCAATTTCAAATTTAGGTCTTCACTAATTTTGTATTTCAGTGTGTGGTTGACTCTCACACTGCCCCCTACCGGGAACCTGGACCACAACCCAGGCAAGCTCCCTGACTGGGAATTGAACCAGCGGCCCCTTGGTTCCCAGGCCAGCAGTCAATCCACTCAGTCACACCAGCCAGGGCTCATTTTGTATTTCAAATATCAAATTGTACTGGTCCTCTCTCCTACTCTTTTTTTTGGTCTAAAATTTTTTATTTTGCCATCTTGGCCTATTTTTTTCTTTTTTGTCTTCTATTTCTTTTCCATCTTGTCCTTTTATTTTTCTTCATTCTCCTTTTACTTCTTTTTTCTTTTTCCTTTAGTTTAAAATTTCAATTTTTCCCTGTCTTAACCTGGTTTATATTCCTCACTCTTAGTATTCCCTCTCCCAGTATCATTTCAAAATCACTTCCCATACCTCTAAACATCTTCTAAGCTTTTGATTCTTTTTTCACTCTTATTCCCATACCACCTATATTAATTTTAGGTTGTTTGTTGTTGATAATGCTGCAGTAGATCTGTCTCTCCAATTTGGCTCTTGTATTTTTATTATTTATTTACTATTTTCCTTCCCTTTTCTTTCTGTCTCTCACTTTATTTTATTTTCTGTTTAAACCTAATACTATACCCATCCCTTCTCATATTCCATTCCATATTCTTCATTCCCTTTTTTGTTCACAATGTAAATTTCACTTTCTCTCTTCTCATTGCTCCAACTCTGAACTCTTATTAGTGCCCCTCCTTCTACCCTCTAAAAATCATTTTTCTTTCTGTAGGTCATCTCATATCTGCTCTCCTTTCTTGTAATGGTATCAATTTCTCTCTCTCTTTTAAAGATTTTAATTATATTCAGACAGAGGGGATGGGAGAGAGAAAGATAAGGAGAGAAACATCAATGTATGGTTACCTCTCATGAGTCCCCAACTGGGGACCTGCCCCACAACCCAGGCATGTGCCCTGACTGGAAATCAAACCAGTGAACCTTTGGGGCAGGTCCCCATTTTCTTCCCAGTGCTCAATACACTAAGCCAAACCAGCTAGAGTGGTCTTAATCTCTTTACAACCTTATTAATACTGGTTCATGGGCTGTTCATAGTGGGATTCAGAGGGAAAGTTATTTTTGTGGGTGTAGGTTTGTTTCCTGGGCTTTGTGGTTTTATTCTGACAGCACCTGCACAACAGCACACAAGATGTGGCAGGCAGAGTGACACTCAGTCAACCAGCTGGAGGGAATGACCAACCAAATAAAGACCCAACAATAATCAAAACCCCATTACATCCAGAAAACCAACATAAACCACATACAAGGCATTCCAAGAGCATCAACTTCAGGAGATCAAGGAGACTGCACCACTGAATCTCACAGGTTTCCTACCACAGAAGTTCGCACCACAAAGCCAGGAAGTCACAACTGGTCAATTTAGAAGCAGAAGCAAACAAGAAGAGTCTCACTAATAATTGGAAGACAAGAAACAGCCCCTCCCCCCACTCAAAAGGAAAGGGGGAATTCTGAGAAAGAATGCTAAAAGAAATAGAGGTAAGTAAACTATCAGATATTGAGTTCAAAGCAATGGTTATAAGGAAGCTCAATGAGCTCACTGCAAATTAACAAAAACTACAGAGAAACTACTAGGAACTTACTGAAAACTATATCACCATGAAAAAAGACACAGAAACTATCAACAAGAGCCAAGAGAAAATGAAAACCACAATTTCTGAATTGAAGAACATAGGAGAAGGAATCAAAAGGAGACTAGATGAAATAGAGAAACAAATCAGTGAGCTGGAGGACAAGGTAGAAAAAAACTCCCAGAAAGGGCAAAAAAAGAAGAAAAGACTCAAAAAGAATGAAGTGGTGTTAAGGGAACTGCAGGACAACATAAACATAATATTATCTGTATCACGGATACCAGAAGCAGAAGAAGAAGAGCAAGGGATAGAAAACCTGTTTAAAAAAGTAATGATGGAAAACTTACCCAATTTGATGAAAGAAAAAGTCACACAAATCCAGGAAGCACAAAGGATCCCAGTAATAACACAAAAAGACCTACTCCAAGACACATCATAATTAAAATGGCAAAATTTAAAGACAAAGAGAGAATCATAAAGGCAGTAAGGGAGAAACAGGAAGTAACATACAAGGGAGCCCTGATTAGGTTGCAGCTGACTTCTCAATGGACACACTACAAGCCAGAAGGGAATGGCAAAAATATTCCAAGTATTGAAAAGCAAAGTCCTTCAATCAAGAGAACTCTACTCAACAAAGCTCTCAGTTAAAATGGACGCAAAATACAGAGTTTCCAAGACAAAAGAAGGTTGAAACAATACAAATCCATCAAACCAGTACTCCAACTTATGCTAAAGCATCTTATGCTTTAAGAAGAGAAAGAAAAAGAGTGAGAGAGGAACACGGGCAAAAAAGGAAAAAATGGTGATGAATAAGTACCTATCAATAATAACCTCAGTGTAAGTGGATTACATGCTCCAATCACAAGACATAGGGTAGCTGAAAGGATAAGAAAACATGACCTGCACATATGTTGCCTAAAAGAGACCCACCTCAGAAAAAAAGACACACACAGACTGAAAATGAAGACTTGGAAAAAATATTCTAAGCACACAGACAGGAAAAGAAAGCTGGGGTAGCAATACTTACATCAGACAAAAATGGACTTCAAAACAAAGGCCATAAAAAGAGACCCAGAAAAACACTTCATAAGTGATGCAGACACTGTCCTGCAGTGTTCATGTCATTATGGATGAAATGAGACATTCACATGGACTACTGAGTCCAGTGGAGGAAAAGGGACAGCATGGCTTTTCTCTCAAGAGGAGCAAAAGCCGTGGCCTCCGCCATAACAAGCCTTTATTTTTCTTCTCTGCACATTGCATGATGGTCCTCATTTACTATGCACAGGTTCGCTTTAGGGGGTTACCTTTTACAGAAAACAAAGGAGCCAATGCCGCTAATCACATCACAGAAGAGGGATATTTGCAAATGAAAAGGCAAAAGTGGTTGAACTGGTTACACTCATCCTTGGAAGGTTTAGCATGGATTTTAGGAAGTTACTTTGCAGTAAATGTCTTCAAGCAGGGTGAGGGAGTTTTTTGGCAAGAGCAAGACTCAAAGAGGCCTAGGCACATTGCCCCATTGTGCCTGATTCCCCATGGGAGAACCTCTCCGTGGGCATCTCCGAGTGGAAGCCAGGCCCATGCCATGCAGAACAGTCTCCTACAATAATATTCAAGGGAAGAATCCATCAAGAAGACAAATACTGTAAACATATATGCACCAAACACAGGTGCACCAAAATATATAAGGAAAATCTTGGAGGACTCCAGCAAAGAGATAGCAACACACTCACAGCAGGGCGTTTCAACATCCCTCTTTCAAGAATGGATACATCTTCCAAAGAAAATATCAACAAAGATATTGTGGCTATGAATGGCTCATTAGATCAAATGGACTTAACTATACATATGGAATGTTTCATCCCACGGAAGCAAAATACACATTCTTTTCAAATGCACATAGAATATTTTCAAATTAGGCCACATGATAGGACACAAAAGAAACCTCAACAAATTCAAGAAAAGCGAAATCATATCAAGCATTTTCTCAAACCACAAGGGCTTGAAACTAGAAACTAACCTCAAGGAAAAAATTCAAAAATATTCAAACTCTTGGAGATTGAATATCATGCTCTAAAAAATGAATTAGTTAATAATGAGATCAAGAAGTTTCTGGAAACAAATGAAAATGAACATACAACAGCCCAGAATCTATGGGATACAGTGAAGGCAGTCTTGAGAGGAAAATTCATAGCAATACAGGCCTACCTAAAAAAGACAGAAACATTTCAAATAAACAACCTAACCCTACATCTACAAGAACTGGAAAAACAATAAAAATACACAGCCTAGAGCAAGTAAAAGGAAGGAAATAACCAAGATCAGAGCAGAATTAAATGACATAGAGATCAAAAGAACAATTCAAAGTATTGATAAGTCCTAGAGCTAGTTTTCTGAACAGATAAAGGCAAGCCTTTAAGCAGATTCCAAGAAAGAAAGAGAGGATAGAAATAAACAAAATTAGAAATGAAAGAGGAGAGAATACAACTGATAGCACAGAAATACAAAGACTTGTAAGAAATCCTTGTGAACAACTATATGCCAAGAAATTTGAAAACCTGGGTGATATGGTGTAGGGTAAGTGGAGGCAGTCTGGCTTCCTTGCCCAGGTGTCTGGGTAACTAAGAGGATCAGTGTTCCCATAGCCTTGGAAGGGCCTGAAAACCAGGGTTCTCATAGCCTTGAGACTGTATCCGATAAACTGTTCCCATAACATAAAGTGGGCTTGCGTGCACACAATTGTTATGTTGTGTATATGTTATGTTATGATGTGATGTGATGTTATGTTATGTTATGTTATGTTATGTTATGTTTTGACAGTTTGCTGGCTTTGTTCCCCTCTACTACTCAAATAAGTAGGGGCTTCTCACTAGTTAGACATGCAACTTGCAGTGTGTGTGGCTCGCCCATCCATGAATAAAGGCATGTCAAGCATCCCCACAGCTCTGTGCATTTTATTCTGTCTTCTGGAGTCAACAGTAGATCTGCCTGGCCTTGATCCGTTTCAACACAATTGGCGTAGTGGCAGGATACCCGTGGTACAGAAACGGGGAAGCCCACGGGATCTTCCGAGGGAAATCTTGACAGGTGGACTGTCCCAGGGGGCTCCATGACAACCAGTGGCGAGCCTCCTGACCTCATGAGCCCCTCCAAGGGAGTGGCCTGATGTCAGAGGCACCCCTGACACTGTGGAGAAAGCCCTACGTAAGGCTGGGGAAACCCTGGAGTGGCCCAGTGCCCTTGCAGCCACGGTCCATGGGCTGGGTGTTTCAGTTTCTTGAGCTGAGACAGAGGCTGTGCCCTGAGACACAGAGAAGCTAAGTGAGCTCCAAGAACGAGAAGCCCCGGAAGCCAGGCTTGGTGTCCTAGAAGAACTGCGAGTGGTGGAACAGCAACGCAGATCCCTGTCTCCTGCTGCAGTGGACGAGTCAGAGTCAGAGGCAGATGAGGTCGACCTGGAACCGCGTTCCTGAAAGGCCTGCCCCATAGTGATACAGAAGATGAAACCCCAACAGTCCATGGTGTTGCGAATACTGGTAGGCCCTGAGCGAAGGGTGGAACATACCACTTATAGGCCATATACGCAAGCAGAGCTGGTTGAGCTCACAAGTCAGTTTCACCAGCAAACAGAGGAGCCCTTGGCTGCATGATTCTTACGCCTGTGGGACCTAGGGGTGGAGAGTATCATGTATTTGATGCTGAGGTGGAAAAGTTACCGTCTATCATGACACATCCCTCCCTGCGCCTGTGGCTGCGATGGAGGCAGGGCTCACATTCTCTGATGGAGTGCGTGATGGCAGCTATCTGTACTGTCTGGGCAAATGCGGGTGATGGGCCATGTACAGTGAGCAAGCAGCATTCCTTCAGACTTAATGCAAATCTTGCGGGAGCTGGGCATGCACCAGGCCATGTTCAATCGCAGAACAAAGGGACATGATTAAGATTGACAGGAAGCCATGCATACCTGTTAGAGCTTTGGAAGCAGCTGTGAGCTCACTGACACTTCCTGTGGCCCCAGAAGAAGAAGCTGATGGGGAAAGCCAGGAGTGCTTCCCAAGAGCCCTGAGAAGCCTGTTCAGTTCAGCTGAAAGATCATCTAGCTGTGTCAACCTCCTGAGACAAGGGAGGAAACATCCTTTGGACCTTTGGCTAAAATCAAGGCCAAGGTCCCCTATCAAAAGTTGAAGGTTACCTGTTACAATGGCAGAGGCACAAGAAGCATGTAAGCCCTGTGTTGTCTGCTCGCAAGAGCATCCCCGAAGGCCTGTGGGAACTTCTGGACAAGTAGTGTGGGGATGAGTACTGCTGACCCGGTGGCAGGTGGATGTAATCAGGCCCCTACCTAGTTCAAAGGGATATAGGTATGCTACTATAGGTGTGGACATGGCCACAGGACTTTTAGCTGCTTATCTCGCACGGCACCCAGATCAGAAAACAGCGATTGCTGCTTATGGGCGACCCCTAATCACTGAAAGTGATCAGGGGACACATTTTACTGGGGCCTTGGTACAACAATGGGCTCAGGACTTGCACAGTGACTGGAATTTTCACATGGCCTATCATCCCCAAGCTGCTGGAATGATTCAATGGTACAATGGTCTCTTAAAGCAGGGCTGTGAGCTGTAGCTGCCACCCCTATGCTGAGGAGTTGGACTAAATGCTTGTGGACCGTCCTCCGGACTCTAAATGAGACGAGTCAGATGGGGGCCCAGCTCCAGTGGAAGCACTGCTCCACCAGACTGCAGCTCCAGTTCAGCTGCAGGTACACACTAAGGATGCTTTGCCGAAACCAGGCATGGGAAAACAGAGGAGTATTCTCTTGCCCACTCCAGAGAACCTGGAGTAAGGGCAAACAGCCACTTGGACCTGGCCTTGGGAAATAAAAGCCGCTCACATGTGTTGGGAGGCTCTCGTGACCCTTGGGTACAAGGGGTGGAGAGAAACTTACAAATACTGCCCTGGGTGATTGGGACATGGCCTCCAGTCTTAAAGGTAACATACCCAGGGCCAGCAGACCATGAAATGCTGCTTCGTAGCACCTTTGTGGTTTCCCTATGGCCCATTATGAGTTCTCCACTGTTATTACAAGTAGATACTGAACCCCCTTTGAGGCAGAAAGATCTGGTATTCATGCCCAGGAAGACCCCCTCCATCAGCCACTGACTTATTGGCTGACCAGAAGCTGGCTTGTATATTGCCAGGGGGTTGTGACTTGCCTTTACTGGTGCCTATAACTGCTCTGTCTTTATACCCTTAGGGGGCAAAGTAACACCTTTATGGACTGGGTTCATACCTGTGCCTCAGTGGCTAATGAATAAGCATGCTGGGTCTGCACTGAACTACCTCTGAGCATGTTGGCTGGACTTCCATGGTGCATCTCTCCCACTTCTGTCTCCAATTGGACTTGGCTTCAGAACCAGTGGAACAGTGAACATCCCTTATGGAATGCTACCTGGACTGACATCTATGCTGGGGCGAAACAGCAGTGTGACTGGCCCAAGTCGTTAAGCAGCTACTCTGTTGGCGTGCTTAACAGCTGAGGCCATGGAGTTAGCTGGACCACCTCCCCTCTGTATTGAGAACCCTGAAGGAGAAGCCCAGGTGCGCTGGACTCTGATTGGCCTGCATCAGACTCAGACTTTAGCACATTTCTGGGGACACAGGATGACACATGGGCTGCAGTCCTCCTAGAGCCTTCTGGGTGTGTGGCTCGCATGGGTGGCCTTACCTGCCAGGAGACTGGACTGGTTGTTGTACTTGGGGATGGCCTTATTGGCCTGCTCGAGTTCAGAAAACTCTTGTAAGCTGGCCAACAAACTGGGAAGCATTTAAAGTGCAACTCTGGGTAAAGCGTACTTCCTGGTGATATTATCCATTAGCTGTTTTTTCTTCTCAAGCTGCTTCTATAGTCACTGAGACTAAAATAAGTGCTTTGGCTTTGTACAATGCTCATTCATTGAATGCTACACATGCTTCCTTAAGCCTTTTAAATGAGGAAGTGTATCAGTTAAGAAAAGTAGCCTTAGTAGAATCGTATGGCTTTAGATATGCTTACTGCATCCCAAGGTGGGGTACGTGCCCTAGTAGGGGCAGAATGCTGTGTTTATGTTCCTGATGTCCACCACAATGTTACTCAAGCCTTACGGGCATTAGCCTCTGAGACCTGTGCCACTGAACATCTGACAGGTGATTCTTTGCAGGAATGGTGAGCACCCCTAATTACTGAATGGCAATGGGTTCTTGCTGTCCTGGGCAGCAGTGCTTGTGTTTTGCTTGCTTATTGATATAGCCTCCATTGCTATTGTGGGTTATGGATGCAGGGCTCTGCCCTCCTCATGGAGGGAACTTCACAGAAGATATCCTTGCATAGATTGTAAGGCAAGGAACCCAAAGAGGTGGATTCCAGGCAGTCTGGCTTCCTTGCCCAGGTGTATGGGTAATTAAAGGGAGAAGTGTTCCTATAGCTTTGAAGGAGCCTGATAACCAGTGTTCTCATAGTCTTGAGACTGGGTCTGATAAACTGTTCCCATACCATGAAGTGGGCTCGCATGTGCAGAATTACATTATGTTATGTAAAGTTCTGGCACTTTTCTGGCTTCCCCTATAGCACTTAAACGGGTAGGGGCTTCCCACTAGTCACACATGCAGCTTGCAGTATGCATGGCTCACCCATGGCTCTGCGCATTTTCTTCCATCTCCTGGAGGAAAGAATGGATCTGCCTAGCCTTCATCAGTTACAACACAAATGGACAAATTTCTAGAAACATATAATGTTCCAGAACTGAAGGAAGAAGAAGCAGAAAGCCTGAAGAGACTGATAACAGCTGACACAATTGAAGCAGTACTCAAACAACTGCCGGCAAACAAAATCCCTGGATCAGACAATTTCATAGGAGAATTTAAAATATCATTTAAAAGCTAACTACTATCCTTCACAGACTATTCCATAAAATCCAAGAAGAAGGAAGACTACCAAATTATTTTTATGAAGCCAGCATCATTCCAATCCCAAAACCAGATAAAGACACAAGAAAGAAAGAAAACTGCAGGCCAATATTGTATCGCTGATGAACACAGATGGTAAAAATCTCAACAAAATATTGGCAAACTACACCTAGCAATACATTAAAAAGATCATACAACATGACCAAGTGGCATTCATCCCAGGGATGCAAGGATGGCACAATATTCACAAATCAATAAATGAAATACATCACATAAACAAAAGCAAAGACAAAGATCACATGATCATATCAATAGATGCGGAAAAAGCAATGGATAAGGTACAGCACCCATTTATGATAAACACACTCAGCAAAGTGTGAATAGAGGGAGCATTCCTCAACATAATAAAGACCATATACAAGAGACCTACAGCCAAAATCATGCTCAATGGGCAAAAACTAAAAACTTTCCCACTAAGATTAGGAACAAGACAAGATTGTCCATTTTCACCACTTCTATTCAACATAGTATTGGAAGTCCTAGCCACAACAACCAGACAAGAAAAGGAAATAAAAGGCATCCAAGTTGGAAAAGAGGAACAAAACTGTCATTGTTTGCAGATGACATGATAGTGTACATAGAATATCCTATAGACTCCACAAAAAAACTAGTAGACCTAATAAGTGAATTTGGCAAAACAGTGGGATACAAAGTCAATAGTCAGAAATCAAAGACATTTTTGTACACCAACAATGAAATACCAGAAACAGAAATCAGAAAAGTACCCAGGAATAAACCTAACCAAGGAGGCAAAAGACCTGTAATCAGAAAACTACACAACACTGAAGAAAGGAATTAAGGAAGACACAAACAAATGGAAATATATACTATGTTCACAGATCAGAAGAATTAACATGATCAAAATGTCAATACTACCCAAAGCAATTTGTAGACTCAATACAATCCCTATTAAAGTACCAATGGCATATTTCACAGATACAAAACAAACACTTCAAAAATGTATATGGAACCATAAATGACTCCAAATAGCTGAAGCAATTCTGAGAAAGAAGAGCAAAGTAGGAGGGAATCACAACACCTGATATGAAACTGTATTACAAGACCACTGTAATCAAAACGACCTGGTATTGGCATAAGAACAGACACATGGACCAATGGAACAGAATAGAGAGCCCAGAAATAAACCCAAATCTCTTTGGTCAATTAACATTTGACAAAGGGGGCAGCAGCATAAAATGGAGCAAAAATATCCTCTTCAACAAATGGTGTTCGGAAAGCTACATGCAAAACAATGAAATTTAAGCACTGACTTACATCATACACACAAAAAAATTAAAGGTGGATGAAAGACTTAAATGTAAGTCATAATACCTTCAGGAGAACATAGGCAGAAAAATCTCACATATTCTGCGGAGCAACATTTTCACTGATATGTCCCCTAGTGCAAGGGACACAAAGGAAAAAATAAACACATGGGATCTCATCAAAATAAAAAGCTTCTGCGTGGCTAACACAAAACAGTATTAAAATACAAAGAGAGCCAACCATATGGGAAAATATATTTGCCAATGATACCTCAGACAAGGGTTTGATCTCCAAAATATATAAAGAACTCACATGACTCCACTCTAGGAAGAAAAAAAAAACAATTAAAAAATGGGCAAAGGACTTGAACAGACACTTTTCCAAGGAGTATATATGCAGGGTCCAGAGACATATGAAAAGATGCTCAGCATTGCTAGCCATCAGAGAGATGCAAATTAAAATCATAATGAGATACCACTTCACACCAGTGAGAATGGCCATCATAAACAAAGCAACAAACAGTAAGTATTGGAGAGGATGTAGAGAAAAGGGAACCCTAGTGCACTATTGGTGGGATTGCAGACTGATGCAACCACTATGGAAAACAGTATGGAATTTCCTCAGAAAACTAAAAATAGAACTACCTTTTCACCCGGCAATTCCATTGCTAGTATTATATTCCAAGGAATCATGAAACCAAAATCCATAAGAATCTATGCACCCCAATGGTCATAGCAGCACAATTTACAATCACCAAGTGCTGGAAGCAATCTAAGTGCCCATCAGTAAATGAATGGATCAAAAACCTATGGTACATTTACACAATGGAACTCTATGCAGCAGAAAGAAAGAAGGAGCTCCTACCCTTTGTGACAGCATGGATGGAACTGGAGAGCCTATGCTAAGTGAAATAAGCCAGGTGGTGAAATACAAATACCACATGATCTCACCTTTAACAGGAACCTAATCAACAAAATGGACAACAATATAACCAAAGACACTGAAATTAAGAACAGGCCAACAATGACCAGAGGGGAAAGGATAATGGGGGGAAAGGATGAAGGGTTTACAGGAACAATTATAAAGGACATATGGACAATAACAAGGGTGGGTGGAAACAGGGGAGGGAGATGGGAAGAGCTGGGGTGTGGGGGAAAGGCAGAAAACTGTACTTGAACAACAATTTAAATGTCAAAAAATTAAAATAAAATAAAAGATGCTCAAGGAACTTAGAGTAAATAAAACGTTATGAAAAACAACATAGAAAACACTAAAACGGACCCAGCAGAAATGAAGTATACAATATCTGACATCAACAGTACAATGGAAGAAACAAACAGTAGGCCAGATGAAGCAGAAGATCAATCAGCAACTTGGAACACAAGGTAAAAAAAAAAATCAGAGAAGCAAAAAAGAAAAAAAAAACAATTACAAAGAATAAGTATAGTTTAAGAGATCTTTGGGACATTATGAAGTATAACAAAATCTGCATGATAGGGGTACTAGAAAAAGACGAGAGAGATAGCAAGGAATCAAGAACCTATTTGAAGAAATAATGACTGAAAACTTCCCTAACCTAGTAAAGAAAAAGACACACAAGTCCAGGAAGTGCAGAGGGTCCCAAACAAGATGAACCTCAAAAGACCCACACCAAGACAAATCATAATTAAAACAGCAAAGAGAATTTCAAAGCCACAAGACAAAAACAGCTACCTATAAGAAAGCTCCCATAAGACTGTCAGCTGACTTCTCAACAGAAACATTTCAGGCCAGAAACAGCATGTAAATTCAAACTGATAAAAAGCAAGAACCTAGATCCCAAGAAGGCTGCAAATAGCTGGAACTTTCATCAGTTTTCTCGTAGCTATGATTCAAACTTGCAGCTAAACTGCAGAGTAATCAAGTTGAAAAACCAGTTGAAGTGTACCTGATCTAAAATTTTATAAACAGGAGCACAGAGGAAGATGGGAAGACAGAAGGATAGGGTAAGCCACCTTGCACATGTGTGGCAAATGGGAAAGCAGAGGAATACTGCAGCAGCAGAACTTCTTCCCCATGGGAGTATGTGGTCTTAGCCCCATGCAGGGGCCCCAATCAAGAGCAACAAGAGAGGGGAAGAGAAACCTGTGTAGCACCAGGTGGTGGGAATGAGTAGGGATTCAATCCATCTGGGAGACTTAAAGTGCACCATTCCAGCAAAGAAGTGAGCTCACTGTTACAAAACTAGCTTGGGAAGTTTGCTCAGATCTGTGCCTACTGGAGGGGTCACATGGCACTTCAGGGCTAAAGAAAGGGTCCACTGGGTAGAAGCTGCAGTGACTTTATATGGCCCTCTGTTCTCTGGAAGAACCTTGGGCAGAGAGCAGGTCAGAGTGCAGCCTGTGAGACTTGAGGAAGAGGGCTGTCTCACCAACACTAAGCGTACAGGTGCAGCCCCTCCCCCCATTCACTGAATCGCTTGATCCACCCTGTCCTGTGCTCAGTCTTCCAAAGCAAGGGTGTGATGTGCTGGGCTGGAAATTTGGGCCCTTTCTGCTTGGTTGGATGGCATGAAATAATGGGACATTTGGCCCATTTGGAGCCAGAGTAGAGCTGAGAGCTTCAACCCTGCCCTGCAGTCACTGGTGGTATGTGGACAGATTGTAGTTCCAAGAGAGAATGATTTATTTTGGATCCCATTCAGCTTGGTTGGGTTGCCAAAAGGTGCCAGCGAGCCATGCAGAGCTGGGTTTCTGAGACAGTTTCACAAGCAGCCTTCTGTCCTGGAGTCAGGCAGGCATTCACTGGGCTCTGCAGCTGCATTGCAGGGAGGCACAGTGGGCTTTCATAGAGAGTTCAGCCTGTGTTGCCACAGGAAGGAGAGGAAGTGCCCATCCCTCCTTCTTACAGAGTGCAAGCACTACCACCACCAAACCAGACTTCCTGAATCACCCTTGCCACGCCCTGGATACTCTTGCAAAGCACAGTTCCATGGAGGAAATCAGTTGCACTTTTATATACCAATAATGAACTCTCAGAAAGGAAAATTAAGAAAACAAGCCCCTTCACAATTGCTTCATAACGAATAATATACCTAGGATTAAGGTAAGTTGAACAATGGACATAAAAGACCTGTAATTGGAAAATTATAAGATACTGAAGAAAAGAAGTGAAAGAATATACAAGTAAGTGGAGGATATACCATGTTCATGACTGGAAAGCATTAATATTATTAAAATGTCCATACTATCCAAAGCAATGTATGGATTCATCACAATTACTATGAAGATACCAACAGCTTGTTTCACAAAATTAGAACAAATAGTCCAAAATTCTATATGGTACCACAAAGGACCCCAAATAATGAGGGCAATCTTGAGAAAGAAAAAGAAAGTTGGAGGAATCACACTAAAATCAAACTAAATGTTTAATTTTAAACTTTTCAATCACACTCCCTGAAATCAAACTAAAGTAATCAAAACAGCATGGTAATGGCATGAAAAAGGACGTATAGATGGAACAGTATCGAGAGCCAAGAAACAAACCCATGCCTTTATGGTCGGTCAATATTTGGCAAAAAGAAAAGGCAAACACACAACAGGATAAAGATATACTACTCAACAAATAGTGTTGGGTAAGTTGGACAGATACATAAAAAAGGAAAAAAGAAACGAGACCACCTTCCTATACCATACACCACAAAAGAAAACTCAAAATGGATTGAAAACAAATGTTAGACTCAAAACCATAAAAGTCCTAGGAGAAAACAAGCAGTAAAATCTTGGAAATTTCCCGTAGCAATATTTTTCCTGATATATCTCCTTGGGCAGGGGAAACAGAAGAAAATTTTGTTAGCTGTGGTTAGGATTTATAAAACATGTCATCTGTATTACAGAAATCAGAGTGCTTTAAAACACCCAGATAATCAAATTGTGCAAATTTTGTCAATTTTCTATGTTGTTAAATTACAGATTTAACTATTTTTGATTTTTCCATTGACAAATATTTACCGAGTGTTTTCTTGTAAAAGTATCAGGATTTTTAAATGTCTAAATTATGGTCTCTTTCCACAAAGTTTACCATCCCCCTGAAAAGGGAGGCACCTGTGCATTAAAGTTGAAGATTTTAGTTCAGTAGGTTGAGGGTCATGAATTTGAGAGAGAGAGAAAAAAAATGGCTGTTTAAGCTGTACCCATGTTGTATCTGAGGTGAAGACGGGATGTCCAAATTTAACTGAGGCCATGAGCCACAGGACGAAAGATGGCAGATAGAGTTATCTACATAAGGGGTTTTATACACACTAATAAAAAAAAGTAGAATACTGGCACAATCTGTAAGTCTTACTCCCTAAACAGTAAGCATATTTGAAATGTTTTTAGAAAGATCAAGTTTAACAACAGCTTTCAGTTATCTCTCTTTGTGACCTTCACTCACTCAGGGATTTTCTAAATATCATTGGCTTCTTAAAGATGGAAGAATCTATGTTTGAAGGGCATCAGGAATATTTTAGGACTGTACCTCAAGCTCAGTCCACCTCAGGCCACACATCTTGCTACCTCCTCCAGACAGATACCCAAAATCCAGTCTGGTTGCATTAAGTGTGGGAACTGAAGGAGAGAGGATGGAGAGCAGGCATTGAGGGGGGGAGACGGAAAGGTTTCCAGTTATGTCCAGAGGATGAATTATTTAACCAACTAAGTCAGTGGAGAGTTAAATTCAGAAAGTTAGAGGACATTGTTGGCAAAACTTAGATTTCTGGAAAATATTTTGGCACTATTCCAAAAGCAATCCTTAATTATCACAGGAATCATTTGGTCCATATTGAAATGGGGAAAAAAATAAACAGGCATTCTAATTCGATATTATGTAATTTAACATCACCAGGTACAGGAAACAGTAGCAATATTTGTGTGAAATTGAGGGTTCCTTCTTCCAGTTACATTTTTCAAAGGTTGTTATCATCTGTAATTTTTTTCAAAGAACAAAAAAATAAACTGAATTCAGCTATACATTATTTTTATAACTGATACACACACACTTTTATTTCTGGCTTCCCCTAGTCCATATTTTTGTGAGATTTACCCATGTTTTTGCGAGAAGTAGTAATCTGCTACTTGTTTTATTGTTGTGTAGTCTTCTATTACATGCAATACTATAATTTATCCCTTTTTCTGATAATCTTCATTTGTGTTCTTTCCAATGCTAAGCTATTTTAACATATATTCTTCATTTCATCACTGATCAAAACAAACCACCAAAAAAGCTGTATTTAGCAACTACAAGAAGTCATACAATTATGTCTTCATTGACCTGGGTGCCAATGAAAAGTTTACTTCTGTTAAGAAATGTTCATTTTCATCCTTAAGTACAATAAAAATTATGTAATGAATTTCTGCTCTGGTCTGCTTTACCTATAACAATGAAACTCAAAATTGAAGCCCAACTTTAATGACTCTGAATGACTGGTTTTCTGCATAACCACATATTAACTCTTTCCTGGTTTTAATCTTCCATCTCTGTTTCCTCTGAAAATAAGTATCTATGTAATATTTTCCAATTTACTGCATGGATTACTGCAATCCTCTTAAACTACACTGTAGAATAAGGCAAGGAAAAATATAGTATTTAAAATTTACCTGGGACTCAGTCATTTCCTCTTCTTTCTGGGAATGGGCAGAGCCTGAGAAGGCAGAGCTGGAGAAGAAAATAAAAGCCATTAGGCCAGGCTTGCCTTGTGGTTTCAGAAACACGCACTCACAACAGATTAAGGTAACACTGTAACAAAATGATTTGGGCCTATCAGAAAGACCAACAATATTCATAACACAGAGGTGCTAATAAGTACAAGGATGACTGGTGTGATCACGTGGAGCTTAAGCATAAAGTGAAAAGGAACAGGAGAGCAAATGTGGAAGGGGAGATGCGAAGGAATGGAAAGGAATAGGAGACGTCCCACGAATTTATCCACAGCTCCGTAACAGTGAATAAAAGCACATAACCAAGAAATTTATAAAACTGGCAAAAACCTAAGGTATTTTAGTGTACTGAAACATTTAAAGAGAAACATTTAAGTACCAACTAAATAAGAATTTAACCAAAATGGCGACTAATTGGGCATTTAACCAAAATGGTAACATAATTTATATTTTGAGGAAGGAGTAGAAAGTTTGTGTGTGAGAGGTAAGTGTATCAGAGACATTGGCAGTGCTGAGTTAAATTCTTATTTCCACAGTAAAAACAATCACTAATTTTAAAAGTGTCAAATAATAGCAGACTAAACATAAGATTTAGAAAAATAGAGGAAACCCAAGAAATTAACAATTAGAAAGTGGTTCTCTCTGGGAATAGGAATTAGGAATGGGGAGAAAAGGACAGAGTATAGTCACACCTCAATTCTCAGACATCGTGGTTGTCAAACAATTCGAGTCTCAACCAAGTTGTTCATGGAAAAAATGTCTTGGTTGACTAACAAAACTTCAAGTCTCGATTCTCTATGATGACATCTCTATGATGAGCAGTAACACATCTCTCAAGCGACAAAGAAGATTCAGTTTTCAAACAAATTCCTTCTCGAACAGTTTTCCAGAATGAATTAAGTTCTACAACCAAGGCTCCATTGTATAGTTTTTCTCATTATTATTACAAGTATGGTAGCACTATTTAATTTTTTTAAAACAAATTCACGTGTCATTTTCCCCAAAAAACAAATTTAGTCAAGATACTTACACCATTGCTACAAATCAAACAATACTTTAGTGTATAAGGAACAACACGGATATCCTCTCCTGCCCACATGCACAGCCCCTTTCCCAGTTCTAATTTGATTGAGGAAAATTTACTGTTATTTTACTATCCTTCTTTCTTTCCTTTTATTTTTTCTTTAGTTGTTTTTGGCCTGTTTTAAGTGATTTTTGTTACTCATTGGGGTTTTATTTCTAAAGGATCTTTTAAAAGAAACTTTCAGCCAGATGAATTATTGTGGGAAAGAACAATGACCTGGGAGCAAAGAGATTTGCTTCCTAGTCCTCTATGCTACTAATAAGCACTGTAACTCTGGGAACCCCATTTTCTTAGAACCATTATAATCAACATTTCTTTCTTTCTTTATTGTTGTTCAATTAGAGTTGTCCCCTTTTCCCCCCACTACTCTCCCCCTACTCACCCCCACTGCCCATATTCACTCAGCTGTTAAGAGGCACCAACATTGTGAAATTCTGTAAAGAAAATTTCATACCTAGTTAAGAATAAACAATCAGCATATTCTCCATCCTTAGATGGCTAGATGTGGCACATAATGTTACTACCTAAAAACAACCATTGGCCCAAAACTGTAGTACATTTACACAATTGAATACTATGCAGCAGGAAGAAAGAAGGAACTTGTACCTTTTGCCACAGCATGGATGGAACTGGAGAATATTATTCTAAGTGAAGTAAGCCAGTTGGTGAAAGACAAATACCACATGATCTCACCTATGAGAGGAATCTATTGAACAAAATAAACTAAAGAATAAAATAGAACCACAAGCATGGAAAGATAAAACAGAATGAAAATGACTAGAGGGGAGTGGGGAGGAGTACAAGGGTGAAAAGAAGGGGAAGGGACTAGAACATGTACTAACGACCACGGACATGGACAACAGTGTGGGAATTAAATGTAAGAGGGGGTGGGAGGGGGTGGGATAGGCAGAGGAGGGCAAAGGGGGAAAGGGGGAAAAGTTGGGACAACTGTAATAGAATAACAATTTTAAAAAGATTTTTAAAAAATAGCCATTGCCCTCACCTTATCTTTGAAAACTAGATCCTAATTTTATCACAGTGGCAACATATCTTACACCAAGGATGAATCATGATTGGTCTAGATCAATGATGGTAAATCCGTTCCTTTTTGCAAGTTACTTGCTTTCCCAGCAACCCTTCACAACTAAGAGTTACCATGTGACACAGTATTGGCCAATAGGATATGATTATGCCTGGTGGGGGGGTAATGGAAATTTTTCTGTTTTCTAGTTAAAAAAAAAGACATAAGACTATGCAACTACAGAAACAAGGTACGGGTAATTTCTAAGATCTGTTTGTGCTAGTTTTAAGATGCAATAAAAGTCTTTTGTGGGAGTGAACGGAGGTGGACACTGTTTTACGAAATTACTTAAGTCAGTGGCTTTTTTCCAAATCATCTTCAGTGAGGTTATGTCATACATTTGTAGTACAATAAATACATTTCTCATATTCTGCATTCCATTTTGGTTTGACCCCATCATCACTGATAACGACATAAAACGATTGCTAGGAATTTGACTAGGGTTGTGTTTAAGCTATATATCAAATTGAGGAGAAATAAAGGCAGGTTCTCCAATCGATAAATGTAGTATATTTTTCTATTTATTTTTATTTATTTCATCATTTTTTACATTTTCAGCATACAGTACTTACACATATTTTGTGAAATTTATTTTTAAGTATTTAATTTGGGGAGATGCTAATAAAATGGTATTTTAAATTTTATTTCAAATTCCAATTGTTAATTTCTGGAATATAAATATGATTTATTGTTCTAGGAGCTTTTGGTAGATTCTTTGGAGTATTCTTTAATTGTGTTATCTAGAAAAAGACATTTTTTTTCTAATTTGTATGTCTTTTATGTTCCTCTCTTGCTTTACTGCATGGGCTAGTACTTACAAGGTGATGGTGAATAATGGTGGTGACAGAGGACATCCCTGCCTTGTTCACAGTCTTAAGGGTAAAGTATTCATTATCTTACCATTAACTACAATGTAAGCTCTACAGTTTTTGTTTTGTTTTGTTTTGAAGATGGGCTTTATTGAAGTATGTTCCCTTCTAGCCCCAGTTTGGCAAGAATTATTTTTCTATGAATAAATGTTAAATGTTTTCAAGTGATTTTTCTGCATCTACTGAGATGATAATATGATTATTCTTTAGTCTCTTATTATGGTGAATTACAGTAACTGATTTTTAAAAAATGAACTTAAAATTCATCTTGCATTCCCAAGATAAACCCATTTGGTCACCATATATTATCCCTTTTGTATATTGCCAGATTCAATTTTTCAATTCAGTATTGAGAATTTTTGTTCCTAATTCTGTGAGAAATATTGGTCCACAGTTTTCATTTCTTATGTCTTTGTCTGGTTTTGGTATCAGCGTAAGGCTGGCCTCATAAAATGATTTAGAAAGAGTTCCTCCTTTTCTATTTTCAGGAAAAGCTTATATGGAATTGCTATGATTTCTTCCTTTGATGCTGCTATTTCAACAGTGAAATGATCTAGGTATGGAGTTTCCTTTTCAGAAGACTTTTTAAAAAATGAGTTATTGACATATATCATTATATTAGTTTAGGTATAAAAACAATGATTCAATATTTATGTGCATGGGAAAATAATCTAGTTAACATCTGTCACCTTACATAGTTACAAAAATTTTTTTTCTTGTAATGAGAAATTTTCAGTTCTATTCTCTTAGCAACTTCCAAATGTGCAACAAAGTATTATGAACTACAGTCACCATGCTGTACATTACATCTCCATGGCTTACTTAATTTATAACTGGAAGTCTGCACCTTCTGACCTTCTTCATCCATTTCTCCCACCCTCCCTTGTAGCACCAACCCCCCTACCCCCACCTCTGGCAACCACCAATCTGTTCTCTGTATCTGTGAGCTTGGTATTTTGGTGGGGCATTTTTGCTTGTTTTTTTTTTTAAGATTTCACGTGTAAGTCAGATCATGCAGTATGTGTCTTTCTCTGACTTATTTCACTTATCACAATGCCCTCAAAGTACATCTTGCAACTGGCAAGATTTAATTCTTTTTTATGGATGAATAATATCACATTTGGTATACATACCACATTTTTAAAATCCACTCATCCATCAATGGACACTTAGATTGTTTTCATATCTTGGCTATTGCTGCAATAAACATGGGCTGCAGATACCTTTTTTCATTACTGTTTTCATTTCCTTCGGATAAATAGCCAGATAGGGGGGTTGGATCTTATAGTAGTTCGCCATACTATTTTCCATAGTGGCTGTACCAATTTATATTTCTACCAACAGTGCACAAGGGTTCCCTTCTCTCCACATTCTTGCTCATACTTATTATTTGTATTTTTATGACATCCATTCTAACATGTGATATCTCACTGTGGTTTGACTTGCATTTCTCTGGTAATGATGGTAAACACCATTTCACTGCCATCTGTATGTCTTCCTCAGAGAAATGTCTATTCGTATCTATTGCCCATTTTTAAATGATTGTTTGTATTTTGCTACTGAGGTCTATGAGTTCTTTATATATTTCATTATTAACCCCTTATGAGATACATGATTTACAAATATTTTCTTCTATTTAGAGGGTTGCCTTTTAATTTTGTTGATGGTTTCCTTTGCTATACAGAAGATTTTTTTAGTTTGATATAGTCCCACTTGTTTATTTTTTATTTTTCTTTGGTGTCATAGGTTTCTAACCAAAATTTTAATTTCATTAATAGATATACAACTATTCAGGTTATTTCTTATTGAGTAAACTTTGGTAGTCTGTGTCTTTCAAAAAAAATTGTCCACTCATATAAGTTGAAGAATTCATGGGTACAGAGTTGTTTGTACCATTCTTTTATTATCCTTTCAAGATCTGTGGGATGTCATGCCCCAAATTTCAATCCTAATATTGGCAATTTGTATCTTATCTCATTTTTTCATAGTCTCTCTAAAGGCTTAAAATTTTATCAATCTTTACAAAGAAAACAGTTTTTGGTTAACTAATTTTCTCTATTTTTTATGATATTCAATTTTATTGAAGTCTGCTCTATTCTTTAATATCCTCTTCTTTTTTTTTTTAACCTTTGGGTTTAATTTTCTTTTTTTTCCTCTAGTTTCTTAAAGTGGAAGTTAGAACTAATTCAAGTATTTTTTCTTTTCTATTGATGGCATTTAGCTGTGCCCATGCATTGTGATAGGTTGCATTTTCATGCAAAGTATTTTTTAATTTCCTATGAAATTTCCTCTTTGACCCAAGGGCTTTAGAAGTGTGTTATTTCCAAGTATATCAAGATTATACAGATATATTTCTGTTCTTGGTTTCTAGTTTTATTCTGCTATCACCTAAAAACATACTTCAAATGACTTACATGCTTTGAAATTACTGAAGTTTATTTTATGCTCCAGAATATGATCTATCTTGGTGAATATCCACTGGTACTTAAGGAAGACAAGTATTCTAGTGTTCTTGGGTAGACTGTTCTTAATTGACATTAACATTTGAACTCTGAAAAATTGACTTTGAACACTTAAGTCAGGGGTTTCCAAACTTTTGGCGTCTCTGGCCCACACTGGAAGAGGAAGAGTCGTCTTGAGTCACACAGTAAATACACAAACACTAACAAAAACTGATGAGCAAAAGAAAGGTCTGTGCACAGTTATCATGATATCCACCATCAGCGATAAGCAAAAAAGTCTCCACATAATAACCCTAATTATGCAGCAGCCCTTTTGATAATCTTAAAATCACTGAGCAGGTCCTAGGTTTGTTAGCACTAATATAGAAAATGTACATATCTAAGTAATAAAATGTTATTGATTTTTAAAATAGTTTTATTATAAAAGTAAAAGAGGGCAATATAAAACTAGTGGGATGTTTGACACTGTATTTGAGAAACTAGTACTTTAGTACCTGGTTTGATAGAAGTAGCTGCAATTCTCAGTGAGTTCTCAAGGTGCTCATCAGATATATGGGTTCTAATTTTATTCTTAATGTGTTTCATTCTTGAAGATAGTTGCTTGCAAATGTAGGTGCTGCCAAATAGCAATGACAGGAATAAGGCATGATTGTGAAGCAAGGGATATTTGTCTCTGGGAAGATAGGACCTATAAAAGTCCAGTAAGGAGACATGATCAAATTTTTCTTTAAATTGAACATCAGATTGCAGCCCTACGCATTCCATTTGAAAATTGACAGGTAACATTTATGATGACTGAACATGGAGTAACAAATATAGCAAAATATTGATTATTTTCCCAGAAATAATCTGGGGAAGATTTGAAATCTGTTTTCAAGTTCTTGTATCAAATTGAAAAGCAAGGCTGCATATTTTTTTGTTGTTCATGAGACTGTATTGAGCCAACATGTCAAAGCACATAAAATTGTTTGCTTAAATTTGATCTTGTCATAATTTCAGTTTCATTTAGAATGCTGTTATGGTTTCAAATATGGTATTGATAAGTTGACTTTCACCTTGACGATGCATGTTTAACTCATTTAAATGAGCAGTTAAATCCACTAAAAATACTAAATCTGTAAGCCAGTTTTCACTATTAAGTTCCAGCACATATTTGTTTTTTACTTTTTTCTTTTTATTTTTAATATATGTTATTGATTATGCTACTACAGTTGTACCATTTCCCACCCTTTACTCCATTCCATTCTCCACACCCCCTCCCACCCACATTCCCCCCCTTTACTTGATGCCCATGGGTTATACATATAAGTTCTTTGGCTTCTACATTTCCTATACTGTTCTTACCTTCCCCCTGTCTATTTTCTACGTACCATCTATGCTACTTCTTCTCTGTACCTTTCCCCCCTTTCTTCTCCTGCCACTCCCCTGTTGCTAACCCTCCATGTGATCTCCATTTCTGTGGCTCTGCTCCTGTTCTAGTTGTTTGCTTAGTTTGCTTTTGTTTTTGTTTTAGGCATGGTTGTTAATAATTGTGACTTTGCAGTCATTTTATTGTTCATATTTTTTTATCTTCTTCTTAAATAAATCCCTTTAACATTTCATATAATAAGGGCTCAGTGATGATGAACTCCTCTAACTTGACCTTGTCTGAGAAGCACTTTATCTGCCCTTCCATTCTAAATGAAAGCTTTGCTGGATAGAACAATCTTGGTCCTTGCCTTTCATGACTTGGAATAATTCTTTCTAGCCCCTTCTTGCCTGCAAGGTCTCTTGAGAAATCTACTGACAGCCTGATGGGAACTCCTTTGTAGGTAACTGTCTCCTTTTCTCTTGCTGCTTCTAGGATTCTCTCCTTCATTTTAATCTTGGGTAATGTAATTATGATGTGCCTTGGTGTGTTCCCCCTTGGTCCAACTTCTTTGGGACTCTCTGAGCTTCCTGGACTTCTTGGAAGTCTATTTCCTTTGCCAGATTGGGGAAGTTCTCCTTTATTATTTGTTCAAATAAGTTTTCCACTTGTTGCTTTTCCTCTTCTCCTTCTGGTACCCCTATAATTCGGTTGTTGGAATGTTTAAAGATGTCCTGGAGGTTCCTAAGCCTCTTCTCATTTTTTCTGAATTCTTGTTTCTTCATTCTGTTCTGGTTGGATGTTTCTTTCTTCCTTCTGGTCCACACTGTTGATCTGAGTCCCAGTTTTCTTCCCCTCACTATTGGTTTCCTGTGCATTTTCCTTCATTTCACTTAGCATAAGCTTCATTTTTTCATCTAATTTGTGACAAAATTCAACCAATTCTGTGAGCATCCTAATTACCAGTGCTTTGAACTGTGCATCTAATAGGTTGGCTATCTCTTCATCACTTAGTTGTATTATTTTGGAGCTTTAATGTATTCTTTCATTTGGGCCATTTATTTTTATTTATTTTATTTTTATTATTATTATTTTTGTATTGACATGCCTGTTACATAGTGAGAGGCAGAGCCTCATGTATTCACCAGGGCTGGGTAACCCACGTCACTGCGTTGTGATGCTGTTTGTGGGACAGGGGTCCAAGAGGGAACAATGACACTTGCTCCACTCTCTGCTGGCTTTCAGTTACTTCCTCCACTTCCCACAAGCAAATTAGGCCCTTCTGGTGCTGATTCCCAGGTGGGTTGGCCTGTGTATGTTCTAGGACCCTGTGGGTCTCTCCAACGAACTCTCCTGTGAGACTGGGAGTTTCTCCCGCTGACTCAACTCCCAGGTGTTTTCACTCAGTGGTTTGAGGCTTTATTTCCCCACACTGGGACCCTAGGTTGCATGGTGTGTCTCACTCACCAATTGCTCCTCCCAGTTTATCTGCATGAGAATGTGGGACCACTTGCTCCATAGCTGCCACCACAGTCTTGCCAGCTAGCTGCAGCCCTACACACCCCACTCCACAATCTGGTGCTGAGTCTGCCAGCTGCTGCCTTGCCCACCCTGGTCCTCCATCGCCACTTTGCCACGAGTCCTCTCCACGTGCCCTTCTCTGCACCTCCTACAGGTCTGGATGAGTGTGTCTTCTTTAACTCCTTGTATGTCAGACTTTGATATAGTTTGATTTTCTGACAGTTCTGGTTGTTTTTTGTTTTTAAATTGTTGTTGTCCTTCTTTTGGTTGTGCGAGGAGGCACAGTTTATCTACCAATGCCTCCATCTTGGCCGGAAGTTCACAAATTTGTTTTTTGATACCATAAATGACTTGATTACATATCACAAATGATAAAATCTTTTCAACATTTGGCCTTTACTTAGCCATCTTACTTCTAAAAAAATAAATGATGTCCCCAAAGTCAGCGTCAATACTTTTAAGGATTTCCTGGAGTTGGTGATGATTCAATCCCTTGGCTCTTATGAAATTCACAGTCTTGATGATGGTTTGCATAATATCATCCAGTTTTAAAGCTTTTATGCATAAATTTTCAAGATGTACTACGCAATAATACTTCATCAAATGTGACTTTTGAGCAGCAATTGCACTGTCTTCTATTAATTGTACAAGCCCCATTGTCAGGGCAGCATCAGTAAATATATCAGGTATGTTGACAACAGACAAAGAAAATCGCTTTAACATAGCTTTTACTTCATATAAATCTCTTGATTTAGTTGAGTCTTTTAATAGCACTAAAGAAATCATTGCTTCGGTGACATTATATTAGTCATTAATGCCTCTAATAAAATTGGCAAATTGAGCCATATCTGTAGCATTGGTGCTATCATCCATCACCCAAGCATAAAATTTAAAATTAGCAGCTTTACTCCCCAAACTTCTTTCAATAGACATTAAAATTTATTCAGTTTGCCTGGTTATAGTCAGGTGAGACAAACTGATTTGACGAATATCCCCCTTTTTTTCAGGGCAAATTATATCTGCCATGCTTTCTGTACATTGCTTAGTATACTCACCATCAGTAAATGATTTTTGATTTTTTGTTATTAAATATGCTACCACATAACTCATTTTTACAATGGAATCCTCCTGAGCTGTAATGTTCTGAAAAAAATTTTGTTGAGAAGAGATTTTTTTTTCAGTTCTGCTACTTTGTCCTTATGACATACAGAATCCTTCCTACCCATTGAATTTGGCAGCATGTTTTTTTTTGTTTGTTTGTTTTGCATATAATGCCTTTTCAAATCATAGTCTTTGAAAACTTGTACAAATTCCCTACAAATTAAGCAGAATGCCTTACTATTTGCCTCAACAAAAAAGTAGTCATATATCCAATTTTTATTGAACAATCTTCCTTCACCCATAACTTTTCTTTTTTTGAGTTCTGTTTTCTTTTGAGACATTGTAGAAGCCATGCTGGGATTAAAAAATAGATAATAGATAAGGGATTTTATGAAAATTAATTGACAGGAAGAGACAAAGCAAGGTTTGGGCCCTTCCACAGCTCTCTTGGTTGCCGGGGTGAGGTAGAGGGCTGACTGTGAAGTGTGGCCGGCGATGTGTGAGGTACCACTGAGGCATGGAAGTACCTTTAATAATCAAATAAGAATGCTTACCTGAATTCTAAATAACATCAAATGCCTAACATTGCAATGGCAGGTTGGAATATTATTTATAATCACTGCCTCACTAAGTTACCACAAGCACATGTAATGTCTGCTGGTGTCAATCCTACTGCCTGTGCTTGGAACATAACACACTGGAAACTGCAAATGACTGTAAAACTGAAGCCACACATACACACATATAGCAAGAGCATATGTACATTTACTTTACCTGACATTGCAACACCTAATCACAAAAAATCTCATCATGTTTTAAGTAAATTTATGATTTTGTGTTGGGCCACATTCATAGTCATCTGGGGTCGTAGGTGGCCCATGGTCCACAGGGTGGACACTCCATTTACATCTTTTTTAAGCATATTTTATTGATTATGCTATTACAGTTTTCCCAACTTTCCCCTTTGATCACCCCTCCACCCTGCACCCCCTAACACTCCAGCATTCCCCACCCCTGAGTTCATGTCCATGTGTTATACATAAAAGTTCTTTGACTTCTGTTCCCTATACCACTCTTAACCTCTCCCCATCTATTTTATGCCTATTAATTATGCTTCTTCTTCCCTGTACCTTCCCCCCATTCCTCCCCTCCCCTTCCCCACTGAAAACCCTCCATGTCCATTTCTCCGGTTCTGTTCCTGTTCTAGTTGTTGGCTTAGTTTTTGTCATTGTTGTTTTTAGGTTCAGTTGTTGATAGTTGTGAGTTTATTGTCATTTTACTATTCATAGTTTTTGATCTTCTTCAATTTCTTAGATAAGTCCCTTTAACATTTCATATAATAAGGGCTTGGTGATGATGAACTCCTTTAACTTGACCTTATCTGGGGAGCACTTTATCTGCCCTTCTATTCTAAATGATAGCTTTGCTGGATAGAATAATCTTGGATGTAGGTTCTTGCCTTTCATGACTTGGAATGCTTCTTTGCAGCTCCTTCTTACCTGTATGGTCTATTTTGAGAAATCAGCTGACGATCTGATGGGACCTCCTTTGTAGGTAACTGTCTCCTTATCTCTTGCTGCTTCTAGGATTCTCTCCTTCATTTTTACCTTGGATAATGTAATTATAATGTGCCTTGGTGTGTTCCCCCTTGGTCCAACTACTATGGAGCTCTGAGCTTCCTGGACTTCCTAGAAGTCTATTTCCTTTGCCAGAATGGGGAAGTTCTCCTTTATTATTTGTTCAAATAACTTTCCACTTGTTGCTCTTCCTCTTCTCCTTCTGGTACCCCTATATTTGGACATTGGAATGTTTAAAGATGTCCTGGAGGTTCCTAAGCCTCTCCTCATTTTTTGAATTCTTATTTCTTCATTCTTTTCTGGTTGGTTGTTCTTTCTTCTTTCTGATCCACTCCATTGATTTGACTTCCAGTTTTCTTCCCATCACTATTGGTTCCCTGTGCATTTTCCTTCATTTCACTTAGTGTAGCCTTCATTTTTTCATCTAATTTGGGACCAAATTAAACCAATCCTGTGAGCATCCTAATCACCAATGCTTTGAACTGTGCATCTGATAGGTTGGCTATCTCTTGGTTGCTTAGTTGTATTTGCTGTGGGGCTTTGTTCTTCCATTTGGGCCATTTTTTTTTGGGGGGGGGCTTGTCACACCTGTTATGTCTGAGGGGTGGAGCCTTAGGTGTTCAACAGGGCAGGTCAGTCCAGTTCCTGGGTTGTGAAGCTGTATTTGGGGGCGGGGTCTGAGAGAGAATAAAGGCACTTGCTCAGCTTTCCATCAGACTTCAGTCCCTTCTGCCACTTCCAGCAAGCAAACTGGGCCTTTCTGGTGCTAATTCCCATGTGGGTGGACTTGTGCACATTCTTGGTCCCTGTGGGTCTCTCCAACAAACTCTCCTGTGAGGCTGGGAGTCTCTCCCTGTGCCTCAACCCCCACAGGTGTTTTCAATCAGTGCCCCGAGGCTCTATTTCCTGGCACTAGGACCCTGGGTTGTGCGCAGTGCCTCGCTTCACAATCGTCACCTCGCTGGATCTGCTGGTTGCCATTCCATGCCCGGGGTCTGCCAGCCGCCATCTGCACACCCAGGGTCTGTCTGCTGCAATCTTGCATGCCTGGGATGCCTTACATGCCCGGTTCCACTGCTCTTTGTGCCACAACCCCTCTCCGCCCAGCTGCCGGACTCTGCCCCTCCTACCAGTCTGGATAAACGTGTCTATTTTAACTCCTTCATTGTTTAACTTCCATACAGTTCAATTTTCTGTCAGTTCTGGTTGTTATTCTGTTTCTAAATTGTTGTTGTCCCTATCTTGGTTGTGCGAGGAGGCACAGTGTGTCTACCTATGCCTCCATTTTGGCCAGAAGTTCCTCTCTAGGTTTTTATAATATCTATTTCTTATTAATCTGAGTCTACCTTCAAATAGCATACCTCGTCATATAGAAACTTACAACAATATATTCCAAATTCCTCCCTCCCATCCTTTCTGCTATAGTTATATTTTAGTTTAACCTATGCTATAAACATATAATATTTACTTCAGACAATCTTAGCTTTTAGAGCAAATGAAAATAAAATGAATTTTATTTTATACTTATTTATTCCAATTCTAATGTTCTTCAATTCTTTGTACATATTCAAGTTTTAACAGTTTCCACCTAAAGAACTTCCTCCTTTAGCATTTCCTGTAGAGAAGTCTGCTAGTGCAGATCTTTGTTTAACTGAAAAAGTCTTTATTCTTCATTTTTGAAGAATATTTGTGCTTGGTATAGACTTGTGGTTTGATAGCTTTTTGTCTTTCAAAGCACTCTGAAAATTTGTCAGTTGTATGTGATTCTTATCCTTGTTCTTCAGTAGGTAATGTTTCTATTTCTCTTGTTGCCTTCAAAGTTTTTATCCTTATCTTTGTTTTTCAGCAGTTAAATATGATATGAAACTTTTCAGAGACAAGACTTGCTCATGCACGGCAACTGGGACACTTAGCTGATCTTCCAAAAGACAAAGTGAACATCCAACAGAATCTTAGCTGATAAGAAGTTTGGAAGCCAAGGTGTGCAGAGGAAGCTTCAAAACAAGCAGTAAAGAGGTTTCATAGGCAGACATGGAAAGTCTGGGACATGGCACTAGAAATCACGGCTGCCAGGGGAAAACACCGGAGGAGAGCCAGGTCAGTAAGAGCTGTCTAACAGCAACCTCCCCTTCCAGGATGGGCAAATTGCAGGCCTGCTCTAGGAGACACATGAACACTCTCTCATGAGGGGGATGAGGGACGCAAGGCAGGCAGGCACACACACAGCTGGTGGCACACCCAAGCTGGGGCAGAGGTTGCTAGGACAGTGCCAGGGAGTGGGGAGAATCCTGGCGGCAACTGGAGCTGGCAGAAGAGGTGGACCATGACTACGCCTGAGAGCTGAAGTGTAAGGAAAGCTGGGAAGTAGCTTGGAGCAGCTGCAGCACCCAAAGAGACTTTTTTCAGAAGGGGAACTGGGGTACACTGGGAAAGGACCACAGATGTGTAGCTGCCAGCCATCAGGGAGGGAGGATTGTGGGCGAAGTTTGTACCCACTCAGTGCCCCTCACAGACTGATCAAGGGGTGCAAAGTGAGGTGGTTTATCAGCACCAGGCCAGCACAATTTGTGCAAAGTGGAGAATGCATGCCACACAGTGCTCTGAGGGTGTGAACTGGAAACTGGGCACCTGTGATTACTGTAGCCCAGGATGAGCCCCATTCCTTGACCAACCACCAAGGAGGAAAAACCAAGCCTAACCTCCTACTGCCTGTAAAAGCCAGGAAGATCTGCAAAACTGTCCCTGCAGGCTTAACAACAACCAGCAGGGGTCTTTTTATTCCCCCAAGAGTAAAGCAGGAAGACATGGAGCTGAGACAAAACCAGAGATCCACAAAGAAGTCAGAAGGTGAACACCAAAGGCTGAGACAAATTTCACCTTGCTCTTCATCAGAACTTGCATGGTTTCTATTATTTCTCTTTCTTCTTTTCATTTATTTAGGGTTTTTGTTTGTTTGTTTTTTTCTCCTTATCAGATTGCATTTTAACTTTTCTTCTTTCACTTCACTCATATTCCAAATAACTCACTACTCTTGGCCTTTTACTTTTTATTATTTTTATTTAGATTACATATTTTTTATCATATTATTTCTATCCCAAATCCCACACAGCACCCTTCCCTGGTCTTAAACCATTTCACAATCTTCCTAAGCTTTATTACTGTTGTGGTAAACTACTTTTTTTTCACACTACACTGTGTTCCTATCTCTTACTCTCACCAATTCTCCTCCATCTAACCTTGCATAAGCACTCTTCTTTCTTAAGTCAGCTGACATTCTTTTCCCCCTCTTGTAAGAGTCTTATTTCTTTTCCACCTTTTATAAACAGTGGCTAGTTGGGTAAAATACCCTGGTCATTGCTGTACTTCTCCAACAGATCTCCTCTTTGTTCACTATTTATACTTTAAATCCCACAGAATATTTGCCCCCTGTCTTACTACATGTTGCCTTCCCCCTGCCCCTGATCAGTTGGGTGAGAAATTTTATTTCATTTATTCTCTTTTTTCCCCTCTCTCAACGTGGGCTTTACTCCTTGTTCTTATTAATTTGCTTCCCCCATTCTCTCAAAATCATTGTTCTTTACAGTAGACATCTTATATTCACTTTTCACTTTGCTACAATATTCTTATTCCCATTCCACCTTTATTAAACTTCATTCAGCTGTCATTGCTCGACCCTGCTGTGGGTTTTCTACAGTTCTGTTCTCACTGAGCCAATACCTTTCAATTTTACTTCAAACCATATAGTATACTCTTCCCATTCCTTACCTTACCCCATTGTTCCCATTGCCTTTTGTGTTTTATGTACATTTTAAATTTTGTTCTTTCCCTTTCTTCACCTTGGTTCTATCCCTACTCTTATCACTTCTCTTCAATATTACCAAACAATAACATTTGCCCCTCTTTTAGGTATCTATATTCCTTTTGTCATATCTTATAATATCCATAATCTCTCTTCAATTTTATTAATCTTTGCTCAATAGAAATTCAGATTGCTGATGTGGTAGGGAGGTTCTTTTAGCTGACATAGGTTTGGTTGTTTGGTAACACTGATTTGTTGACCAGTATTTGTACAACAGCATACAAGACAAAGTGAGAGTTGTGACTACCTGTAAGCCCACTGAAAGGGAGAAAATACCAATAAAATAGCCACAAACAAGTAAACACCAAGAATAAGAGAGCCCACACGAACGGAAGAAAGGGCAACCTAAGAGCATCCAAACAAAGAGATCAAAGAGACTGCACCACTGAGTCTCACAGAACTACTACCATAAAACCTCACCCCACAATGATTGGCAAAGCAGAGTAACCTGAGATGCAGGAACAAATCCAAAAAAATTTTAAAAAGGGTCACATAAAATGGGAAGACAAAGAATGAAACCACAATCAAAAGGAATGGAAGACCCCCTATAAAAGAGCTAAGTGAGCCCTGGCTGGTGTAGCTCAGTGGATTGAGCGCGGGCTACGAACCAGGCATCGCAGGTTCGATTCCCAGTCAGGGCACATGCCTAGGTTGCAGGCCATGTCCCCCAGCAACTGCACATTGATGTTTCTCTCTCTCTCTGTCTCTCTCTCTCCCTCTCTCTCTCTCTCTCTCTCTCTCTCCCCCTCCCTCCCCCTCACTTCCCTCTCTAAAAATAAATAAATAAAATCTTTTAAAAAAAAAAGAGCTAAGTGAAATAGAAGCAAGCAAACTATCAGACACAGAATTCAAGAAAGTGGTTATAATGATGCTCCAGGAAATCAATGACAAGTACATGGAATTAAGCAGAAACTATAACAGCACAAAAAAAGGAAACAGAAACAAACAAAAACAAGGAAGAAATAAAGAATACAATATCTGAAATAAAAATACATGAGAAAAATTTACAAGTAGGCTGGATGAAGCAGAGAACCAAATAGTGAGCTGGAAAACAAGGTAGAAAGAAATACCCACATAGAGCAGTAGATGAAAAAAGACTCAAAAAGTCTGAGGAGAGCTTAAGGTAACCTCAGGACAAAATGAAACACAACAAATTCAAATCATAGGAATACCAGAAGGAGAAGAATAAGGAGCAAAGGGTAGAAAACCTGTTTGACTGCCTGGCTTATTTCACTTAGCATAATGCTCTTCAGTTTCATCCATACTGTCACAAAGGGTAGGAGCTCCTTCTTTCTTTCTGCAGTGTAGTATTCCATTCTGTAAATGTACCATAGTTTTTTGATCCATGCATTTACTGATGGGCACTTAGGTTGCTTCTAGCACTTGGCTATTATAAATTGTGCTGCTATCTCACCTTTAAGAGGAACCTAATTAACAAAACAAACAAGCAAGCAAAATATAACCAGAGACATTGAAATTAAGAACAAACAGACAGTAACCAGAGAGGAGATGGGAGGGGATAATGGGAGGAAAAGGGTGAAGGGTTTTCAGGATCAACTATAAAGGACACGTGGACAAACCAATGATGGATGGAATCAGGGGAGACAGGTGGGGATGGCTGGGGTAGTGGGGAGAGGTGAGGAAAAAAAGCAGACAACTATACTTGAAGAACAATAACATTTTTTAAAATGGGGGAAAAAAGAAAGAAAACCTGTTTGAAAAAATAATGACAGAAAAATTCCCAAACTTAGAGAGGGGAACAGCCATACAACCTCAGGAAGCATAGAGGGTCCCAATCAAGATGACCCAAAGAGGCCTTTTCCAAGACACATCATAATTAAAATGCCAAATTTTAAGAACAAAGAAACAATCTTAAAAGCAGCAAGGGAGAAACAGATAGTAACATACAAGTAAGTGCCAATAACTGAATAATATCTGACTTCTCAACAGGAATACTACAATCCAGAAGGGAATGGCAAGAAATATTCCAAGTAACGGAAAAAAAGCCTGCCACCAAGACTACTCTACCAAGCAGGGCTCTCAATTAAAATGGAAGGCCAAATAGGAGTTTCCCAGACAAAAGAAGTCTAAAAGAATACACCTCCACCAAAACAGGATTTCAAGATACAATAAAGGGACTGCTTTAAAAAGAGGAAGAGAGGGGGGGAACACAGCTACAAAGGGGTAAAATGGCAATGAATAAGTACCTATTAATAATTACCTTAAATATAAATGGATTAAATGCCCCAATCAAAAGACATAGGGTAACTGACTACATAAGAAAACATGACCCATACATATGCTGCCTACAAGAGACACACCTCAAAAAAAAAGACCTACAGTGAAAACTGAAAGTGAAGAGTTGAAAAAAAAATATTCCAAGCAAATGGACAGGAAAAAAAACCTGGGGTAGCAACACTTATTTCAGACAAAACAGACTTCAAAACAAAGGTCATGGAAAGAGACAGAGAAGGACACTTCATAATACTCAAGGGAAGAGTCCATCAAGAAGACATAAACACTGTAAACATATATGTACCCAACACAGGAGCACCCAAATATATAAGGAAAACCTTGGAGGACTTCAAGAAAGAGACAGAGAGCAACACACTTATAATAGGGCATTTTAACACCTCACTGTGAAAAATGGATATATCTTCCAAACAAAGTATCAACAAAGATATTGTGATGCTGAACAGACGCATTACATCAAATGGACTTAACTGATATATACAGAACCTTTCATCCCAAATAAGCAAAATATACATTCTTTTCAAATGCACAAGCAACATTTTCAAAGACAGACCACATGATAGGACACAAAACAAGACTCAACAAATTAAAAAATATTGAAATCATATTAAGCATTTTCTCTGACCACAAGGGACTGAAACTAGAAACCAACCTCAAGGAAAAAATTCAAAAACATTCAAATTCATGGAGAATGAATAGCATGCTGTTAAACAATGAATGGGTTAACGAGATCAAGGAAGAAATAAAAAAAAATTGTAAACAAATGAAAATGAACTCACAACAGTCAAAAACTTATAGTGTACAACAAAAGCAGTCCAGAGAGGGAAGATCATAGTGATAGAGGCCTACCTAAAAAAGACAGACACATTTCAAATAAACAACCTAACCCTACACCTACAAGAATTGGAGGAACAACAAGAAACAAAGTCCAGAGCAAGTAGAAGGAAGGAAATAACCAAGATCAGAGCAGAATTAGATGACATAGAGACTAAAAGAACAATTCAAAGGATCAATAAATCCAAGAGCTGGTTCTTTGAAAAGATAAACAAAATAGATAAATCTTTAACCAAACTCATCAAGAAAAAAGAGAGAGGACCCAAATAAATAAAATCAGAAATGAAAGAGAAGAGATTATAACTGATACCACAGAAATACAAAGGAGTGTAAGAAATCACTACAAACAGCTACATGCCAAGAAATTTGGAAACCTGGGTGAAATGGACAAATTTCTAAAAACACATAATTTTCTAAAACTGAATGAAGCAGAAGCAGAAAGCATTAACAGACCGGTAACACCAGACGAAATTGAAGTAGTAATCAAAAAACTCCTGTCACACAAAAGTGCTGGACTGGATGGTTGCAAAGTAGAATTTAATAAAACATTTAAAGAAGTGCTAATCTCCATCCTTCACAAACTATTCAAAAAAATCCAACAAGAGAAAAGACTCCTTAATACTTGTTATGAGGCCAGCATCATCCTAATCCCAAAATTAGATAAACACACAACAAAGAAAGAAAACTATGGGTCGATATTGCTGATGAACATAGATGCTGAATTCCTCAACAAAATATTGGGAAATCACATCCAGCAATATATTAAAAAGATCATATACCATAACCTAATGGGATTTATCCCAGGGATGAAAGGATGGTTCAATAGTCACAAATCAATAAACATAATACATCACATAAACAAAAGGAAAGACAAAAATCACATGATTGTATCAATAAATGTGAAAAAATCATTCGATATGGTATAGCACCCTTTATGATAAAAACACTCAACAAAAACACTCAACACCATAAAAGTCCTAGAGGAGAACATACACAGGGAACTCTCAGATATTCTACACAACAACATGTTCAACGATAGAAAAAAAAGAATAAACAGATGGGACCTCATCAAAATAAAAAGCTTCTGCACAGCTAAAGAAAACAGCATTAAAATGAAAAGAGAACCTACTGTAAGGGAAAATACATTTGCCAATGGTACCTCAGCCAAGGATTTGATCTCCAAAATATATAAAGAGAACTCATATGACTCAGCAAGAAGACAAACAATTCAAATAAAAAATGCACAAAGGGTCCTGTCTGGTATAGCTCAGTGGATGAGCATGTGCTGAGGACCAAAGGGTCATCAGTTTGATTTCCAGTCAGGGTACATGCCTGGGTTACAGGCCAGGTCCCCAGTGCAGGCCACATGAGAGGCAACCACACATTGATATTTCTCTCCCTCTCTTCCTGCCTCCCTTCCCCTCTCTCTAAAATTAAATTAATAAAATCTTTTTAAAAATGTACAAAGGACCTGAAGGAGGACATACAGTGGACACAAAGACATATGAAAGGATGTGCAACATCACTAGCCTTCACAAAGATGCAAATTAAAACCACAGTGAGATACCCCTTTACCCCTTCAGAATGGCCGGCATTAATAAATCAACAAAGAACAAGTGCTGGTGAGGTTGTGGAGAATAGGGTACCCTAGTGCACTGTTGGTGGGAATGCAGACTGGTGCAGCCACTGTGGAAAACAGTGTGGAATTTCCTCAGAAAACTACAAATGGAAGTGCTTTTCGATCCAGTGATCCTTCTGCTGGGATTGTACCCTAAGAATCCTGAAACACTAATTCAAAAGAACCTATTTCATAGGTTCTTTTTCATAGGTTCTATTTCATAGGTTTTATTTCATATGAAATAGGTTCTTTATGAGCTCCAAATTTCATAGCAGTACAATTTTAATAGCCAAGTGCTGGAAGCAATCTAAGTGTCCATCAGTAAATAAGTGGATTAAAAAAGTGGAATATTTAAGCCCTGGCTGGCGTAGCTCAGTGGATTGAACGCGGGCTGCGAACCAGGCATCGCAGGTTCGATTCCCAGTCAGGGCACATGCCTAGGTTGCAGGCCATGTCCCCCAGCAACCGCACATTGATGTTTCTCTCTCTCTCTCTCTCTCTCTCCCTCCCTTCCCTCTCTAAAAATAAACAAATAAAATCTTTAAAAAAAAAAACTGGAATATTTACACAATGGAATACTATGCAGCTAAACGAATGAAGGAGCTCCTACCCTTTGCGACAGCATGGATGGAACTGGAGAGTATTATGGTAAGTGAAATAAACCAGGTGGTGAAAGACAAATACCATATGATCTCACCTATAAGTGGAACCTAATGAACAAAACAAACAAAAGAGCAAAACAGAACCAGAAACTTGGAAATAGAGAACAAACTGACAGTGAGAAGAGGGGAGGGGATAAAGGGGTAAGAGGGGAAAGAAAGGCAAGGGTCTAGTCAAGTAACATGTATAAAGGACCCATGGTAATGTAGAATAGCCTGGGGACTGACTGAGGAGAGGCAGGGCAGGGGAGAACAACTGGGGGTAAAATTGGGACAACTGTAACTGAAAAACAATGAATTTTTAAAATAAATAAATAAATATCATTTCTATGCTAATAATTCCCAAATGAATGTCTCCAACCTAGATATTAGATCTTTCTTTTGAAATTCAGACTTGTGTATTCCACTGCAAACTTAGTACCTCCAATTGAATGTCTAATAGGTATCTCCCACCTCACATAATAAACTAAAATCTCACTATCTCCCTAAGCCGCAAGCCAGTTTTTCCTTTTTTCTTTCCTTTCTCAGTTAATGATAACTCTATTCTTCAAGTTGTTCAACTAAAAAAATATTGTGTCATCTTGTCACACTTACATTCCACATCAGTTTTATCAGCAATTGTATCAGCTTTGTCCTCAAGTTTTACGTAGTACATGATTACTTCTCACCATTTTTACTTCTCTGGTCCAGGTCACCAACATCTTTTCCCTAGTTATTGCCATAGTTTCTGAATTGGTCTCCCCGCTTCTGCCCTTTCTCCATTCTTCTTCCCATAGGCCTCTCATCAGAGCAGCCAAAGCAATCATCTTAAATTATTTGCAGGTAATATCACCCCCACTTTCAAAACTCTCCAACAGCTTCCCATCTCATTTAGATGAAAAGCCAAAATCATTAATATGGCCCATAAGGCCCAACCTGATCTGCCCTACTTCCTTCCACTTACCATTTTTCTCTCATCTCTCACCACTCACCCTCTCATTTGTTCTGCTTCAGTCACACCAGTCTCTTCATTTTAACTGCATGTTACCACCTCAGGGCTTTGTAACTGTTGTTAACTCTGCCTGGAATAACCTACCCTCAATACACACATACCTAGTTCCTTTACTTCCTTCATATTTCTATTTATACATTTTAAGATTCCTACCCCATCTTAAAACTCCAACTCCCATTCCTAATTCTATTTATCTCTCTGCTTTATATTTTATCTTAGTACTTTTCACTCTGTAATGTATGTTATATTTAATTTACCTCACTTATTATCTGGCCCTTGACCATGTGAGCACCGCAACAGCAGGCAGTTTGTCTCCTTTGTTCCACGCCACATCCCAAGCATCTGGAATCGTTCCTGACCCACATGCAGCATTCAATAAATGGTGGAGTAAATGAATGAATGAACCCTTAATACATTAAGAATTCTCTGAAAAAGTAAATTTGAAAATAGAACATCACTTTAGAAAACAAAATTCATAGAAATATTTTTAATGCTTGCCTTCAGTAGTAATCAAATAACTGCAAATTAAAGAAATTATTTTACATCTATGAGGTTAACAAACTAATATTTTTGTGTATGTTTATTTGTAACAGGTGTTAGAATATGACATTTGGTTTGACTTATCCATATTTTTAGCGACTGTAAAGTTATAAAGCGTCTGAACTATGCATTAACTTCTTATGTAGAAAGATAGTTACAGATATATGGGTAGAATTTTTTTAAAGTTTCAATAAAACTTTTCACTTTAGGTTTGAAAAGGCTTAGTACTTTTCTAATGATTCTCAGACAGCTGATTTTACTCCAGGAAGCTAAGAAGAATATAATAAGAAACCTCATCTTGTAAAATGTTCAGTGTGAAACAAGTTTGAGCAAGAAGTGTTTGTGAGAAGCCTGTTCTCTCCGAGTCTCCCTCCTGATTCTTCATTCCAGGAAGCGTCCCCATACTCAGATGGGTACCTGAAATTTCAGTGATTTTTCCATTTATTACTAAGACTATTAAATGGAAAGCAGGCAAGTGAGTCTAATGTGTCAATAAAGTCTAATGACATGGCAGTTCTTAACCTGCTTCTGAGGACACTGGATCACTTCAACATGGTTTTGTCATTCTTTAGAGCTGAACTTTGATCCTTTAAACTTAAGGACACTGCAAGTATTTCGTGGCCCTCTCACCACTGCAGGCCCTCTGCACCACACTACACTCTGAGCTGTGAGAGCAGGACCACTTTCTGCCTTGTTCTCTACAATATCCCCAGGGTCCTCCGAAATGCAGTTCACATGCAATGTATTCAGTGAAAATGCATTAAATATCTGAGTGACCAGCACACAAAAACTGTCTGTGGCATCCAATTTTGATGGCATCCAAACCAGACTGTAGGGAACTCTTTACCCCAAATTTACTGTATCATGCTTCCAGCATTTATTCAATTTTTACAAAGATTACTAATATTAACGATATCCACTGTCATCGAGTGTATGAATACATGCAATCTTACACAATAACAATAATGCTGCAGGTTACTGGAACCTTAGACGACTATAACTGGATAGATCTAGGGAGCCGTTAAGAAGAGCATACATTTTGACCCATCAGTTCCACCTCCAGGAGCCTGCACCACCCCCCAACCCCAAAATCAGTAAAGTGCACTGTAAGCACTGGTGTTTATCGGCAACTCTCTGTATATTGCAATTTAGGGCGGAGAGTCAGGGAAAAGGAGCGTGAAGTTAGTATACCATAACACGACGTGACTAACACGCAAAAATACAATTGAAATATTAAAACAAAGTATTAGGGCTATTGACATCTCATATGAAAACATATTTCTTATTACCATTACCAAAGAAATAAAACACTGATACAATCTCCCAAATCTACACACACAACCGTACTCTACCTTCCAACCACGGAGTTTCTCATTCACTCACCGACCCCAGCATAGTCAAGCACGCTCCCACGCGCGTTCATATTGAAACATAAAAGGAAAAGCACATCCACCAAAATCGCTTATACGCACGACCCCACGGCCACAGTTTGTCACAAATATCTGGCAAATACAGTAACATCGTGCCACGCGCCGTCTTCAACACGCCACTCACGCGGCCTCAGGGAACCATCCGCACGGGCAAAGCCCTGCAGGGCATCCTCCTCCAACAACACAGGCAGCGGTCCCCAGGCCCCTACTCCCACCCAGCGCAAAGCCCCGGCCTCCGAGCTCGCGGCTGCCCGAGGACTCACCACCGGGCCCGCAGACAAAGGCCCCAGTTCCACATCTCAGCCGTCCAAGAGGCACAGCTGGTGCGCGGTGCGGCAGGAAGGCCACGAGGGTCAGTGCGAGCTGCGGCTGAAGACAGCGCGAGCCTCGGGCGGTTAGAAGCGGGCCGACATTCCCACAGCCCTCCGCGGCTTCACCCAGGCTGGACTGTTTTTTTTCCGTTTGCATAGACTGTCAAAAACCAACGGCGGTGTTTCAGGGCCCCCAGATCTGCAGGCGAAGCTCGGTTTAAGTTTCAAGGAAGCAGCTTCCCTTGATCCCGGCACTCGGAGTCCGTGGGAGTGCCACTTTGTGCTGAAAAGAATCTGAAAAGGTCCACAGCTTTCCTGCACCGGACTACATTCCCCAGAAGCCTTAGCGGCACAAATCAGTATCTGCAAAAAAGCATTTTAGCTGGATCTTCGGGTTCCTGGGATTAAGGTGCCTGGTTCAATAAGGAAGCACAACTCAGTGGGTTTATTTCGTCTGGTGTGGGCTGCACCTAGGACCGGACTTCAGCGGGACGAAGGTGGTGGGAAAGGCAGGCCCGCTGGCGGTCCCGACCGGCCAGCCTGAGCCTCGAGTTTCTGGCGGCAGTCAGAAAAGGGAGGAGTTGCCTTGTGTGATCCTGTGTTGAAAATTCTAGCAGTGAATTCTGTGGTAGGGAGTCTATGCAGTCGAGAGACTCTGAGGGCCACTGACTTTTGCGGTCTTGCGAATTTACACCCATTTGTGTGATTATGGTCGCATCTTATGTCGTGACCATTTAATTCTGATCCTGAAGTTTTGTTGAGAGACAATGTGTTGTCAATTTATAACAGGGTCCAGAACCTGAAGTGTCTAGTAACACAAGATAATAGGCCTAGCTGGGGGAAAGGACACATGGAGCAGGGTCATTGAGAGTTATTTTGCAGGCCAGCTTTATACCTGATATGCAAAAACAGCTATTTTGTGTATTGGTAACAACAGACTACTCTTTCAGCCAGAATGGAGCCAGAAGGTTTGCATAACTTTGACGCATGATGTAACTGGGGGGCTGCTCCGGCTGGTCACAGCATCTGTCCTGAGAGCTTGGAGTTGGTTGCACCTGCCAGGGACTTACTGTGGCAGCCCAGAAAGGCTGAACACTGTGGGGTGCTAGCAGGTGAACAAATTCTTTGTGCTTCTGACTGGCCTCTGTTATAATATTACCAATAAGGGTAAGTCAATAAACCAGAATCACCAAAACACTAAATGGGAGAAATTATAGAGATTTGTGAGTCTGTGTTAATGAAACATCCATGCATTTTTACACCATGTTACTTACGTCACTCCTGCCCAAACAACCTGATTCTTTTCTCAGCGTTTTCTATGGGTCCCACTCTGACTTCAGAAGAATTAATGAGTGATTGACAATGAAAGTTGAAGACTCACTGGAATAATGTTGAAGTAGACACTAAAATGGAGAGAATATCTATGAAAACATTAGCCCACCTTTTTGTATCATGATATGTTGACAAAGAGAACAAAATATTGGAAACTACAGCATACTTAATATCAGGAACTTGGAGTCCTTGAAGGCATCAGGGGCTTCTGGCCCATAAACTTACCTCCCAGCTACACAAAGCCCAAAGGACTATGTCATCCCTATGACGCAGTAGCAGACATCCTTGCTTTCAGAGGATGACAAACGGCACTGTTTCAGTGTGAAGCTATGTCTGGGAAGGGACAAGGGATTCCTGGTCAAACACTGTGCAGAGAGGACAGTCCTCCAAATGAATTTTGCTCATTTGTCCCATGTCTTTGCCAACAGTAGTTTTGAAATCAGAAAAGCTGGTGTTCGTGCTGCCTGTCACATTCCAAACGCAATGGGCAGAGACAGGGATTGAGTCTTTATGGGCACTTTATTCAGGTGACCGGCAAACTGAGAAGACAGTGGGTTCATACCCTAATGAACCGTCTTACATTTTCCTTCCAGCCAGCCTTTTTTTTTTTTTTAGTTATTGGTCTTTTTTTTAACTGTTGTTCAATACAGTTGTCTCCATTTTCACTCCACCATGCCCCCCTTCCCCACCCATTCCCTCCTCCCACCCTCAAACCTACTCCTTGTGGTTTTGTCCATGTGTCCCTTAAAATAGGGAATATACAAAGTGTGGCAAGGGGGTTGGAAATTCAGGGAAAATTTGACTTAAAAATTGCAGCATTCTTGCCCTGGGCAGTTAGCTGTCCCCAGGCAGGCAGGTGGTGTCTGTCTCTCCCTGGAACCCAACCTCTGGAACATCTCCAGCTGTGCCCCAGGCAGTGGTGTTCAGCTGTGCCCCAGGAGGTTGGCTGTCTCTTCTGGGAGTGGTGAGCCATGCCTGCAGCTCCTGAAACAATATGCATTACCTACTAGGCTTATTAGCTATTTATCTTAAACTAAAATTTTCCAACTCTTGAGTCCCCTATCAATTTTTTTCTGTCTACTATTAGAATTGTTTTTTTTCTAATGGTTTGGTTGACAGATGAGAAAAGAACAGAGTTGGTTCTACATCCCTCCAGCTTCCTGATTTCATTTTTTTATACTTGTAAAATTGTCTCTTTCTCTGTTTATTTCTGTCAAGCTTTGCTTTATATGTTTTGAAGCTCTCTAAAAACCTAAATTTTTAGAGTTGTAATAGCTTTCCATTGAATTGATCCAACAGGAAATTATGAAATCTACATTTTATTTATAATACCGCTTTTATTCTTAGTCTAGTTTGATACTATAACTTCACATTCCTTTCTTTTGGCTAGTGCATGTTTTATCTCTTTCTACCTTTTAATTTTAATTTTAATTATTTAAATATTTTATTTATTTATTTCTAGAGAGTGGGGAAGGGAGAAAGAAACAGAGAGAGAGAAGCATCAATGTGTGAGAGAAACATCCATCAATCAGCTGCCTTTCACCCCCAACCGGGGATTTGCCCCACATCTCAGGCACGGGCCCTGACTGGGAATTAAGCCAGTGGCATTTCAGTTCATAGGCAGGCACTCAACCCACTAAGCCACAACAGCCAGGCACTGTTTTATTTTGTAAAGTGTCTCTTATTAAATGCATAATTTTTTAAAATAATGACAACCTTTTTTAATTTGATATATTTTGTGAATTTACATTTAATGTAGTTGGGTTTTTGGTCTACCATTTTAGAATTTGTTTTCTTTTTGGCCTAGCTTTTTTTTTTAATTTAACTTTTTATTTTGAGGTAATACTAGATTTTCATGCAGTTGTAAGAAATAATTCAGAGATCCCATGTACATTTTATCCATTTTCCCCACAATCGTAACATTTTACAAAACTATATACAGTATTACAAGCTGGGTATTAACATTAATACAGTCAAGATTTAGAATATTTCCATTATCACAAGGATTCTTTATGTTGTTCTTTTACAGACACACACACTTCTCTCCTCACTCCCCCACAACACTCTCCATAAGGCCTGGCAATTCTAATCTGTTCTCCATCTCTATAATTTCACCTTTCAAGAATCTTATATAAATCAAATCAAAGAGTATTTAATTTTAGTATTAGTTTTTTCACTCAGCATAATTCCCTGAAGATTCATACATGTTGTACATGTATAATTAATTCCTTTTTCTAAAGATTTTATTTATTTATTTTTAGAGAGAGGGGGAGGGGAGGAGAGGGAGAGAAACATCAGTGTGTTGTTGCCTCTCACGTGGCCCCACTGGGGACCTGGCCCGCAACCCAGGCATGTGCCCTGATTTGAAATCGAACTGGAGACCCTTTGGTTTAGCAGCCCACACTCAACCCACTGAGGTACACCAGCCAAGCTAATTAAGTCCTTTTTATTTCATGTGAATGTATCACAGTTTGTTTAGCCCTTCACTCATTAAAGAACACATGGGCAAGTTTCCAACTTTTGGCTATTATAATCAAAGCTACTATTTACATTCATGTACAGTTTTTTGCATGAACCAAATTTTAATTCCTTTTGGATAAACACATAGGGAAATTTTAGAAGGAATTTATCAATTTTTAACACCCCCCAAAAAGCAAACATTTATCTGGTGTTTTGATTGAGTATATAGATCAATTTGGGGAGAACTAACATCTTTTAAATGGCGAATCATGACCTGTGAACACTATATATCTCCATTTATTTAATTTTTTATTTCTCTCAGCAGTATTTTATAGTTTTTAATATACAGGTAATAAAATCTTTTGCCAGATTTAGCCCTGTGTACTTCAGAGTCCTGTGCTATTGTAAATGGTATTTTTTATTTCAATTTTCAATTGTTCATTATGAGTATATACAAATAAAATTGCTTTTTGTATTTTGATCCTTCAACCTGTTAACTTGCTAAATCACTATTGCTGCTTCTACTTGAGCTTTTGAAGTTTCATTGAATGTTCACATCACTTGTGAGAAAAGACAGTGGTACCTACCCTACCTGTGATCGCCAATCTGCAGGTCCAAGATGGACCCCCAACCCCAAATTTGTTTGCAGTGTTGAAATTTATGACCCCTGCCACATACACACATGCACACCAAGAAAAGTATGAAAAGTTTAATTATTCACACAATGAATCTTTGCAGGGAAAAATGGGGCAGGCTTCCCAAGAAAGTCTGCAAATGGTTTGCAAGGGGAAAAACAAGAAATTGGCATGGAGTTTTTATGGCAGAGGCTTACAGTTATTTAAATTTCCTCCAAGTGCCATAGGAGGGAGGATCTGGGTTTGTCCAGATGTGGGGCATGAAAAGGAGAAGGGGGAGTGAAGCTTAAAAGCCAGAAGCAGCTGCTGTATCTGATGCTGTTTGTATGCTCCTTGGGGATGCAGACCTGGTACCCCCTTCACAAAGTGGCAGCTGAGGACTCCCTGGAGCTTGCCATAGCAGATGAGAAACCCAAAGGAGTCAAGATTGAAAACAACAATCATTAATTTAAAGGTAGTTGAGCAGGATGCTTCTATGGTGCAGATTAAAATTAAGAGGTATACACCACTTAGTAAACTAAGGAAAGTGTATTGTGAACTGCAGGGTTTGTCAAGGAGAGAGATCAGATTTCAATTCGATGAGCAGCCAATCAGTGAAACAGACACACCTGCACTGTCGGAAATGGAGGATGAAGATACAATTGATGTGTTCCAGCAGCAAAAAAAGGGAACTCGCTATTTACTCCAGAACTCCGTTCCTCCAAGAAAACATTCTCATTTAGAAAACTGCCATTTGGTTCCACCACATCCTAATTATTACAGCATAGTTTCCTCTATTCTTTCATTTTCCACATCACCATTCCTTTATAGTACATGAAGTAACTGGTGTATGTACACAGCATATTTCATTTTTTAAAAAAACCTAAATGGCCAATGACATGTTCTGATCAACATCAAATGGAAATAAGATATGGAAAAATAATGGTTCTGTGAAAATAACTTACTTTCTCCATAAATAATATGCTCATTCAATTCATGCCTTCATATTCCACTTATTTTGCTTTCACTGTTTAACAAAAAAGAACAAAAACTCTTGTATACCTTATTTAATTAGATAATTCTAAAGTTTTTCATTCATTATTATTAAACCAAAGACAATTTTATAGCTTTTATATGTAGCTGCTACATGTAGGACAATCTATCTTTTAGTAGGGATAAACTACAGTAAAATAAATGAATCCTAGATAGTTTTTCCCTTCAAGCTAAGCATCTTGTTGTTTAAATAAACTTCCTGTTTAAACATTAAAAAACTATGAGCAGTCAAATATCAAAAAATGGAATTAGATTCTGTATCACCCTATCAAATCTGTATGCTGTTTATTTCCTTTTCTTTTTTTATGTCACTGGCTACATCTTCAATACAAGACTGAAGAGAAGAGGAGAGAGTAGATATTATTGCCAGGTACAGGATCTCGAAGTATTCCATTTTGTTCTATTAAGTAAAAAGCTGAAGGCTTTTGGTAAATGACCGTCACTGATTTGAGGAAGATTTTTTATTTTTCTAATTAGTGTATTTATCAAGAATAGATGTTAAATTTTGTCAAATTTTTTTTTGTATCTATTGAGATGATAATATTATCTTTCTCTTTTGGCTTGTTAATACAGTGAATTACACTGGACTTCAAATCTTACATTCTCGGGATTAACATGACTTGGCCATTGTGCATTATGATTTTCATTTATTGTTACATTCAATTTTCTAAAATTTTATTAAGATTTTTTTGTAAGTAGGTTAATGAGGGATATTGGTCTGCAGTTTGGTGGGAAAATAATATTTTATCTAAATAACTCATAGACTGAGTAGTGAATATCCTCTTTTTAGTATTCTGAAAGAATTTGTATAATGTTGTTATCATTTCTTCCTCAAATGCTTAAGAGAATTTTAAATGTTTAATAGAAGTTAAAATCAAATAGAGATATTTAAAGAATTTCCCAGTGAAGTCATCCGAGTCTGGTGGGATTTTTGATAGGACAGTTTTAAATTGCAAATTCAATTTATTTTTATAGATATAAGGCTATTCAGATTAACTAGTTCTTTAGTAAGGTTTGATAGTTTGTGTCAAGAAGTGTTTTTTATTTCATCTAAGTTGTTTAATGTGTTATATTAAGTTACTATGATATACTTTGTTATTTTAATATTTGTAGAATCTGCAGAGATGTCACCTAGTTCCTGATATAGATAGTTTGTTATTTCCCTTTCTTTCCTGATCAGTCAGTCTGGCTATAGTTTCATCATTTTTACTAATCTGAAAGAACTACATTTGATTCCAGTTTTTGAAATTATTCTGTTTTCTGTTTCATTTGATTTATGCTCTGATCTTTATAATTTTTTGTTTTGTTTACATTATCTTTAATTAGCTCTCCCTTTTTTAATTCCTTAAAGTGAAAGGTGAAGTCATTACCTTTCAGTGAAAGGTGAAGTCGAAACCTTTCTTCTTTGCTAATATTAGTATTTAGTTTTTTAAACATATCATCTTTATTATGTTTTTTCAATTACCATTTAATCCCCTTATGCCCCCCCAGCAATCACCACACTGTTGTCCATGTCCATGAGTCCTTTCTCCTTTTTGCTCAATCCCTCCCAACCCGAACCTCCCGTCACTCTATTAGCTGTCATCTGCTCTCCACCTATGAGTCTGTCTCTGTTTAGTTTGTTAGTTCAATTTGTTTGTTAGATTCCACACATGAGTGAAATTATATGGTATTTTTCTTTCTCTGACTGGCTTATTTCACTTAGCATAATGTTCTCCAGGCCCATCCATACTGTTGCAGAGGGTAAAATTTTCTTTTTTACCCCTTGGCCAAGTAAAATTCCATTGTGTAAATGTCCCATAGTTGTGTTCTCCACTCATCTAGTGATGGATAGGACTGCTTCCATATCCTGGCGACTGTGAATAACGCTGCAATGAACAGGGGTGGTCATGTTCTTTCAAATTAGTGTTTTGGGTTCCTTTGAATATATTCCCAGAAGTGGGGTTGGTGAGTCAAAAGGCAGATCATTTTTAACTTTTTGAGGTATCTCCATACTACTTTCCACAGTGGCTGCACCAGTCTGCATTCCCACCAACAACGCAAAAGAGTCCCCCTTTCTCCACATCCTTGCCAGCATTTGTTGGTTTTTGATTTATGGATGATAGCCATTCTGAAAGGTGTGAGATAGTATTTCATTATGGTTTAATTTGCATTTCTCTGATGATTATTGATGTTGAGCATTTTTCATATATTCATTGGCTATCTGTATGTCCTCTTTTCATGTATTTATTGGCCAGCTGTATGTCCTGTTTGGAGAAGTGTCTGTTCAGGTCCTTCACCCAATTTTTAATTGGGTTGTTTGCTTTTTGGTGTTGAGTTTTGTAAGTACTTTATAAATTTTGGATATTAACACCTTATCATATGTATCAACGAATATGTTCTCCAGTTCGGTGCATTGTCTTTTTATTTTGTTGATCATTTCCTTTGCTGTGAAAAGCTTTTCAGTTTGATGAAGTCCCATTTGTTTACTTTTTATTTTGTTTCCCTAGCCTGGGGAGATATGTCTGCTAAACAATTTCTATGAGTAATGTCTGAGATTTTGCTGCCTTTGTTTTCTTCTAGGAATTTTAAGGTTCCAGGTATAACATTTCAGTCTTTGATCCCTTTTGAATTTATTCTTGTGTGTGGTGTAAAATGGTCATCTACTTTCATCTTTCTACATGTATCTGTCCAGTTTTCCCAACACTGTTTATTGAATAAACTACTTTTAGCCCATTGTATGTGCTTGCTCCTTCTGTCAAATATTAATTGACTATAAAGCTGTAAGTTTATTTCTGGGCTCTCTATTCTATTGCATTGATCTATATGTCTGTTTTTATGCCAGTTCCAGACTATTTTGATTACTATGGCCTAATACTATAGTTTGATATTAGGCAGCATGATTCCTCCAACTTTGTTATTCTTCTTCAGGATCGCTGTTGCTATGCAGGCCTTTGTGGTTCCATATACATTTTTGAAATACTTGATCAAGTTCTGTGAAATACATCATTGGAATCTTGTTAGGGATTGTATTAAATCTATAAATTGCTTTGGGTAGTATGGACATTTTAATGATGTTAGTTCTTCCTATCCATGAACATGGTATGTGCTTCCACTTATTTGTATCTTCTTCAATTTCTTTCTTCAGTGTCTTATAATTTTCTGAGTACAGGTCTTTCACATGATTGGTTAGTTTTATTCCTAGGTATTTTATTATTTTTGAAGCAATTGTGAATGGGATTGTTTCCTTAATTTCCCTTTCTGTTAGTTCAATGTTGGCTTCTAAAACTGCAACCAATTTCTGAATATTAATTTTTTATCCTGCTACTTTGCTGAATTAATGTATCAGTTCTAGTAGTTTCTTGGTGGAATTTTTGGGGCTCTCTATGTACAGTGTCATGTCACCTACAAATAAAGAAAGTTTTACTACTTTCTTTCCAATTTGCATGCCTTTTATTTCCTCTTCTTGTCCAATTGCTGTGGCTAGGACTTCCAGTATTATGTTGAATAAGAGTGGTAAAACCAGACATCCCTGTCTTGTTCCTGATCTAAGGGGGAACGCTTCAAGTTTTTGCCCATTGAGTATGATGCTGGCAGTGGGTTTGTCATATATGGCCTTTATTATGTTTAGGTAAGTTCACTCTCTTCCCACTTTGCTGAGAGTTTTTAATCATAAGTGGGTGGTGGATTTTATCAAAAGCTTTTTCTGCATCTATTGATATAATCATGTGGTTTTATCCTTCATTTTGTTTATGTGGTGAATCACATCTATTGATTCGTGAATGTTGTACCACCCTTGCATTCCTGGAATAAACCCCACTTTATCATGGTGTATGATCTTTTTGATGCCATTGCTGTATTTGGTTTGTCAATATTTTGTTGAGGATTTTAGCATCTGTATTCATCAGTGATATGGGCCTATAATTTTCTTTTTTTGTAGAGTCTTTATCTGGTTTTGGAATTAGGATAGTGCTGACCTCATAAAATGAGTTTGGGAGCCTTCCCTCCTCTTGAATTTTGTGAAATAGTTTGAGAAGGAGAGGTGTTATTTCTTCTTGGATGTTTGGTAAAATTAACCTGTGAAGCCATCTGGTTGTGAGCTTTTGTCTCTGGGGAGTTTTTTGATTACTGCTTCAATTTCACTAGGTGTAATCTGTCTGTTCAGATTGTCTGATTCTCCCTGATTTAGTTTTGGAAGAGTCTATGTTTCCAGGAATTTACCCATGTCGTCCAGGTTATCCAGTTTGCTGGCAGATAGTTGTTCACAATGTTTTCTTACAATCCTTTGTATTTCTTTGGTGTCAGTTGTTATTTCTCCTCTTTCATTTCTGATTTTATTTATTTGGGTCCTCTCTCTTTTTTTCTTGATGAGTTTGGTTAAAGGTTTGTCAATCTTGTTTATCTTTTCAAAGAACCAGCTCTTAGATTAATTGATCTTTTGAGTCTTTTTTAAAATATTTTATTTATTTATTTTTAGAGAGAGGGGAATGGAAAGGTGAAAGAGAGAGAGAAAAACATCAGTGTGTGGTTGCCTCTCATGCCCCCCTACTGGGGACCTGGCCCACAACACAGGCACGTGCCTTGACTGGCGACAGTCTTGTTTGCAGGCCTGTGCTTAATCCACTGAGCTACACCAGCCAGGGCTTTTGTGTCATTTTTTTAGGGTATTTCATTTATTTCTGCTCTGATCTTAATTATTTTCTTCCTTCTACTCACAGTGGGCTTTGTTTGTTGTTCCTTTTCAAGTCCCTTTAAGTGTGAAGTTAGATTGTTTATTTGAGCTTTTTCTTGTTTGTTTGTTTGTTTGTTTGAGATAAGCCTGTAATGGTATGAATTTCCCTTTTACGATTGCTTTCCCAGTATCCCACAGATATGAAATTGTTGTGTCCTCATTTTCTTTTGTTTCAAGGTATCTTTTGATTTCTTCCCTGATCTCATGGTTGACCCATTCATTATTTAATAACATGTTATTTAGCTTCCATGTCATTGCATGTTTTTCAGTGTTCTTCTTGTGATTGACTTCTGGTTTCATAACATTGTGATCAGAGAAGATGCTTGATATGCTTTCAATCTTCTTAAATTTACTGAGACTTGTTTTGTGTCCTAGCATGCGGTCTATCCTAGAAAACTTTCCATGTGCACTTGAAAATTTATGTATATTCTACTGCTTTGGGGTTAAGTGCTCTGAAGAGATCAATTAAATCCATTTGATCTAGTGTGTCATTTAAGGCCACTGTCTCCTTGTTGATTTTCTGCCTGGAAGATCTATCCACTGAGGTCGGTGGGTTGTTAAATCCCCAATATGACTGTATTTCTGTTGATCTCTCCTTTTATGTCCATCAAGATTTTCTTTACATATTTAGATGCCCCTATGTTGGGTGCATAAATGTTTACTAGGGCTACATCCTCTTGTTGGATCGTTCCCTTTGTCATCCTGTAGTGTCCTTCTTTGTCTCTTACTATATCTTTGGTTTTAAAGTCTATTTTGTCAGATATAAGTACTGCTACCCCAGCTTTTTTCCTTTCTATTTGTATGAAATATCTTTTTCCAACCCTTTACTTTTAATCTTTGTGTATCTTTTGATATGAGATGGGAATCTTGGAGGAAACATATACATGGCTCTTGTTTTCTTATCCATTCAGCTACCCTCTGTGCTTTGTTGGAACATTCAAGCCATTTATATTTATGGTGATTATTGACAGATACATATGTAGTGCCATTTAATTGTTAGACTGTTTTCCTCTGGGTTGTTTTTTTTTTTTCCCTTTTCTCTTTTTCTTCCTCTTCTTCTTAAGCAAACCCTTTAACATTTGTTGCCATATTGGTTTGGTGTTAACAAAAATTCCTTTAGCTTTTTCTCGTTTGGAAATTTCCTTATTTCTCCTTCAATTTTAAATGACAGCTTTGCTGAGTAATGTAGCCTTGTCTGTAGTTCCTTGCTTATTATCACCTTGAATATTTCAGGCCACTCCCTTCTGGCCTGAAATGTTTCTGATGATTAATCAGATGACAGTAATTGGTGCTCCCTTGTAGGTAACTACCTGCTTTTCTCTTGTGGTTGTTAGAATTCTCTCCTGGTCATTTAATTATGATGTATCTCAGTGTAGGCCTCTTTGGGTCCAACTTGTTTGGGATTTTCTGAGCTTCCTGGACTTGTGCAACTTTTTCCTTCACCAGATTAGGGAAGTTTTCAGTTGTTATGTTTTCAAATAGGTTCTCAATCCCTTGCTCATTCTCTTCTCTTTCTGGTATTCCTATGATGCAGACGTTTTTACACTTCATGTTGTCCAAGCTCTCCTCATTTTTTAAAATTCTTTTGTCTTGGCCCTGGCTGGCATAGCTCAGTGGATTGAGTGCGGGCTATGAACCAAAGCATCGCAGGTTCAATTCCCAGTCAGGGCACGTGCCTGGGTTGCAGGCCATGGCACCCAGCAACCGCACATTGATGTTTCTCTCTCTCTCTCTTTCTCCCTCCCTTTCCTCTCTAAAAATAAATAAATAAAATCTTTTTAAAAAGAAAAAAAAGATTAGTAACTGTACTTTAAAAAAAATTCTTTTGTCTTTTTGCTGCTCTGCTTTGTTTTTTTCTACCTTGTCTTCCAAAACACTGAATTGATCCTCTGCTTAATGTAACCTACTATTTATTCCTTCCAGTGTATTATTTATCTAAGATATTGCATTCTTTATTTCTGACTGATCCTTCGTATGGTTCCTATGTTTTCGTTCATGCTGTTGAGTATCCTTATAATCATTACTCTAACTATCTGATAAATTGCTCACTTGCATTTCATCTGGTTCTTTGGAAAATTCTCTTATTCTTTCATTTGGGTTGTATTTCTTTGCCTTTCCATTTGGTTGCTTCCCATTTGGTATTTTCCATCTTAGATGTTAAACTAATCAGCGATTAAGCTGAGTAGGTTTTAATCTAATCAGTTTGTGATTGGCAGTTCAGGCTTAAGCACCACAGGGTGGGGCAGAGTAATTTCTGTGGGTGGGACTATTGCTTCTCCTCAGACTGATGCCATTTAGAGATGAGTACTCTGCCTGAGGGAGATGGCTCCTGCACTATGGGGAGTGACTCAGCACATGGATCTTGACAGATTTCCTTCAGTTCTCTCTCCAGAGCCACCAACCCCAGACTCTAGTCCAAGCATCTCTAATCCACTCTGCCCTCCCTTTGCTGGCACCCCGAGTAAGTGGCTGCAAACAAAATTTTGTCCTTTGGCCCTTTAAAAGGCTCTCTACATCTCCAGCCATCTCTTCCTGGCAGACAGAACACCTGCTGAATTTTAACAGCTGGATGTTATTTGGGTTCCTTTCCAGCTCTGGTGCTGGAGGCTGGGGAACCCAACTTGGGGTTTAGACCCCACACTTCTCAGAAGGAGCCACCCCCATCCCAGCTGCTGAAATATCTCTCTGACACTTCAGCAGCTGCCCATGGGAGCCGAGCCAGCCCTGTTACATCGCACTCCCTATCAGTCATATTGTGCTGAAGTGTTTTCTTCTGTCTATAGTTGTAAGTCTTCTTTCCAGCTAGTGTTGAGTTGGTTATTCAAGATGATTTCTCTACAATTTAGTCGTAATTCCAGATTGGTCCTGGGAGGAGGTTAGTGTAGCTTTCTCTCACTTTTCCATCTTGGATCTATGGTTGTTTTGTAGTATTTAGTTCTCTTGTTTTGTAATTAACTTTTTATTTTAAGTATTTTTCATCATCATCATCTTATTCTTTCTTATAAGTATCTTCAAAAGTTTGATGTAGTGTGTCAGTAGTGGCTTCAGAAATTATAATGTTGAATCATTCTTTTATTTACAAGAATTTGATTTTTTTATAGTATTTAGTTCTTAAAATTTACCCCTGAATTCTGATTCAGTGGCATGCCATAATTTTTATGTAATATATTTTCATTTTCTTTCAGTTCAAAATACTAATTTCCTTTCAATTTTTATTTAAGTAATTGGTTACATAGAAATGCAAATGTTTGCAAAAAATGGGGAACTATCCAGATGTCTTCCCATTATTGATTTTAAATTTAACTTCATTATGGATTCTCTCCACAATGCTTGTTTTGTGCCCCAGAATATGTATGTTCTATCTTTGTAAATGTTCCATGTGCACTTGAAAAAAATGAATATTTTTTGCTGTTGTTGGTTGTAGTGCTCTATAAATATCAGTTAGGTTAAATAATAGTATTTTTAAGTGTTCTCTGTTTTATCTAATTTTCTGATTTTCTAGCAATTATTGAGAGTGGTACTGGAATCTGTGACTTACACTTGTGCATTTGTCTCTTTCTCCTACCCGTTTCGCCAGTTTTTGTATCATGTATTTTGATGCAATTATTAGGTTCATAAACATATGCAATGATTATTTCCTCTTGATGAGCTAACTGACCACCTGACCACCTTATTATTATGAAAATATCTTCTTTATCCTTGTAATATTTTTCCTCTGAAATCTACTTTGTAGATATTAATACAACCACTCCAGCTGTCTGTTTTTTAAACAGTTTTCTTGAGATATAATTCACATGCCATATCATTAACCCATTGAAAGTGAAACTTTAATGATTTTGGTATATTATATTATTATAAAATATATAGAAGATAAAATTTGCCATTTAATATTGTTAATTGTCATCAAGTACATCCACAATGTTGTGCAATCATTACCACTATTTCCAAAAATTTTATCATCCCAAACAAAAACTTTTTAACCACTAGGGAATATCTTCCACTGCTTCCTTCCCCACAGGCCCTGGTGACCTCCAATTTATTTTCTTTCTTTATTAAATTGTCTAATCAAAATATTTCATACAAGCAAAATAAAATATTTGTCCTTTTTTGTATGACTTACTTCACTTAGCATAATTTTTGTTTTTTAATTTATTGAATTTATTGGGGTGGCATTGGTCCATAAAATTACACAGGTTTGAGGTGCACAATTCTATAACACATTGTCTGTTTATTCTTACGTGAGTTGGCCACCCCAAGCCAACTCTCCTTGCATCACCATTTGTCAACACCTTTACCCTCTTTTATCTCCCCTTACCCCCTTTCCCTCTGCTAATCACCATATTGTTAAATATATCTATAAGGTTTTTTCCCCTAATCCCTTCACCATTTTCACCCAGTGCCCCAACCTTCTCCCCTCTGATAGCCATCAGTTGGTTCTGTTTATCTATGAGTCTGTTTTTATTTTGTTTGTTGTCTTACTTTGTTCATTAGAGTTCACATATAAACAAAATAATATGGTACTTGTTTTTCTCTGACTTATTTTACTTAGAATAATTCTCTCCAAGTACATTCATGCAGTCACATGGGATAAGATTTCCTTCTTTTTAAAAGAATGAGTAGTATTCCATTGTGTAAATGTACCACAGCTTTTTTGTCCACTTATCTACTAATGGGCACTTGGGCTGATTCCAGATTTTGGCTATTGTAAATAATGCTGCAGTGAACATAGGGGTGCATATATTCTATTAATTTAGCGTTTCAGGTTTCTTTGGTTATGTTCTTATAAGTGGAATTACTGGGTCATTAGGCAGTTCCATTTTTCAATTTTTTGAGGTAACAGCATACTGCTTTACATAGTGGCTTCACCAATCTGTATTCCCACTAATCATACACAGGGTTCCCTTTTCTCTACATCCTCACTGACACTTTTTTTTATTGATGATAGTCATTGTGACAGGTGTGTGGAGATATCTCATTGTGGTTTTAATTTGCATTTCTTTGATGATTAGTCATGTTGAGCATCTTTTTATATGTCTGTGGGCCATCTGTATGTCCTCTTCGGAGCACTGCCTATTCAGGCCCATTTTTTAGTTTTATTGGTTTTTTGGTGATGTGTTTTATAAGTTCTTTATAAATTTTGGACATTAAGCCCATATCAGTTGCATCATCAAATGAGTTCTTACATTCAGTGGGTTGTCCTTTCATTTTGTTGATGCCTTACTTTGCTGTGAAAAAACTCTTCAGTTTGATATAGTCATACTTGTTTATTTTTTTTCTTTGTTTCCCTTGTCACAGGAGATATATCAGAAAAAACATTGCTACATGAGATTTTTGAGGTTTATTGCCTATGTTTTTCTTTAAAAATTTTATGGTTTCAATCTAACATTTAAGTCTTTAACCCATTTTGAGTTTATTCTTATATATGATATAAGAAGGTGGTTTACTTTCATTTCTTTGTGCATAATATTTTCAGTGTTCATCCATGTTGTAGCACGCATCAGAACTTGATTTCTTTTTATGGCTGAATGATACTCAATTGTATGTATATACCCCATTTTGTTTTGTCCATTTATTTACAGACATTTGGATTATTCACACTTTTTGGATATTTTGAATAATGCTGAAGCATATACTGGAATACAAGTATCTTCTGAAGTCCCTGCTTTTAGTTCCTTTGGCTAGATATCTAGGAAGGTTATTGTTGGCTCATGACAGCTCTATGCTAAACATTTTGGGGAATTGACAAACTTTTTCCATAGCAGCTGCACCATTTCCTATTCTCGTGATCACTGTACCGGTGTTCTGAGTTCTACACGTGCTCACCAACACTTATTTTCAGTGTTTGTGGTACTCAGCCTTGTAGGCTTTGAATGATGACTTGTATTTTTATTTGCATTTCCCTAATTACTAATGTTAAGCATCCTTTTATGTGTTTACTAGCCATTTTCATATCTTTTTTTAGCAAAATATATATTTAGGTCCTTTGCTTGACTTTTAATTTTATTATTTGTCTTTGTTGCTTTTTCTTATCTATTGATGACAGCCATCTGGCTGGCCTGAGGCGGTGCTTCACTGCCATTTTGATTTGCAGTTCTCTGCTGATTAGTGACATTGAACATTTTTTTAAATGTGCCTATTGGCCATCTGTATATCCTCCTTTAAGAAGCACCTATTAAGGTTCTTTACCCTTTTTAAAAATTGAATTGTTTATTATTTTGGTGTTGGGTTGTATAAGTACTTTATATAGGTTGTAAATTATCCAATATCAGATATATCATGAACAAATATGCACTCTTATACAGTGGGTTCCCCTTTCATTTTGCTGTGTGGAAGCTTTTTAGTTTGATGTACTCCCATTTTTTAATTTTTTCTTTGTTTCCCTTGCTCTAGAAGATATATTGCAAAAAATATTGCTGTGTGAGTTATCTGACATTTTACTGCCTGTATTTTCTTCTAGGATTTTTATGGTTTCATAACTTAACACTTAAGTCTTTTATTCATTTTGTGTTTATTCTTGTGCATGATATAAGTAGGTCGTCTAGTTTCACTTTTTTTGCCAGTCCAATTTTCCCAACATCATTTATTGAAGAGACTGTTATTATTCCATCATATGCCCTTTCTTCCTTTGTCAAATATTAATTAACAATAAAGTGTAGACTAATTTCTGGGCTCTTTGTTCTATTTCATTGATCAAAATGCCAGTTCTTGTACCATTACCAGGCTGTTTTGATTACAATGGCTTTGCAGTATAGTATGATATCTGGTATTGTATTCCCTTTAAGTTTGTTCTTCTTTCTTAAGATTGCTAAGGCCATTCAGGTCTTTTTTGATTTCATATAAAAATTTTAAATCTTTGTTCTAGATCTCTGAAATATGCCATTGGTATTTTAATAGGCATTGTGTTGAATCTATAGATTGCCTTGGGAAGAATGGACATTTTAATGATGTTAATTCTTCCAATCTATGAATATGGTATATGCTCTCACTTATTTGTATCTTCCTCTTTTTTGCTTAAGTGTTCTATAGTTTTCTGAGTACAAGTTTCTTACCTCCTTGAATAAATTTATTTCTAGGTACCTGATTTTTTGTTGTTGTTGCAATGGTAAATGAGATTGTTTTCTTGTTTTTCTTTCTGAGAGTTCATTTTGGTATGTTAAAGTGCCACTAGTTTCTGTATATTAATTTGGTATCCTCCTACTTTGCCAAATTCATTTACCAAATCTAGTAGTGTTTTTTTTATGGAGTCATTAGGGTATTCATTGTACAATATCATGTCGTCTGCAAATAATGACAGCCTTACTTCCTCCTTTCCAATTTGAATGCCATTTATTTCTTCTTCTTGCTTAATTGATACGGTTAGGTTTTCCAGTACTATGTTGAATAAGAGTGTTGAAGACAGATGTCCCTGTCTTGTTCCTGATCTTAAAGGAACATTTTTAGTTTCTGTCCTTCGAGTATGATTTTGGCTGTATGTTTTTCATATATGGCCTTTAATATGTTGATGAATGATCTCTCTATTCCCACTTTGCTTAGAGTTTTATCATAAATGAGTGATGGATGTCACTGAATGCTTTTTCTGTATCTATTGGTGTGATAACATGATTTTTATTTTCATCCTGTGTATGTAATATATCCTATTTATTGGTATGCCCATATTGTATTACCCTTGCATTTCCAGAATAGACCCCATTTGTTCATGGTATATGACTTATTTTTTTAATGTATTTCTGGATCCAACGTGCTAATATCTGGTTGAGGATTTTGGCATATATGTCCATCAGAGATATTGGCATATTATTTCTTTCTTTGTACTGACTTCATCTAGTTTCAAAATTAGGAGATGGTTGGCTTTGTAAATGACCTTGGAAGTCTTTTTTCCTCTTGAAATTTTTGGAATAGTATGTTAGTTCTTATTAAATGTTAGGTAAAATTTACCTCTGAAGCCATCCAGTCCATGACTTTAGTTTGCTGGGAAGTTTTGTTTACTGCTTCAATATTATTACTTGTTATCATTCTATTCAGGTATTCTGATCCTACCAGACTGAGTTTTGGAGGGTTGTGTTTTTTAGGAATTTGTCCATTTCACTCAGGTTGTCCAATTTGTTGGCATATAGTTGTTCATAGTACTTTCTCATAATCCTTTGTACTTCTGTGATTTCAGTTGTTACTTCATCTCTTTCATCTCTGATTTCATTTATTTGGGTTCTCTCTCTTCGTTTCTTGATGAGTCTGGTTAAAGGTTCTTCAATCTTATTTATCTTTTCAAGTAACCAGCTTTTTGTTTCTTTTATCTTTTGTATTTTTTTTTAGTCTCTCTGTCATTTGTTTTGGCTTTTATATTTATTATTTCCTTTTTACTCCCCACTCTGGGCTTTTATGTTGATTTTTTTCTCACTCTCTAAGGTATAGAGTAAGATTGCTTATTTGAGATTTGTCTTGCTCCTTGAGGTAAGCTTGTAATGCTATAAACTTCCTTCCTTTTTTAAAAATTTTATTTTAATCATTGTTCAAGTACAGTTTTATCCCTTTTACTCCCATTCCAGCCTGCCCACCCATCCCTCCAAACTTCCCTCCCATTACCACCCTCCCCCCAGTTTTTGTCCATGTGTCCTTTAAATTTGTTCCTGTAAACCCTTCCCATTTTCCTGTGAAACTCCCTCTTCTCTCCCCTCTGGTCACTTTCACTCTGTCCTCTATTTCAGTGTCTTTGACTATATTTTGCTTGTTTCTTTGTTTTGTTGTTTAGGTTCCTGTTAAAGGTGAGATCATATGGTATTTATCTTTCACTGCCTGGCTTATTTCACTTAGCATAATGCTTTCCAGTTGCATCCATGATGTTGCAAAGGGTAGGAGCTCCTTTCTTTCTGCTGCATAGAATTCCATTGTGTAAATGTACCATAGTTTTTTGATCCATTCATTTACTGATGGGCATCTAGGTTGCTTCCAGCACTTAGCTATTGTAAATTGTGCTGCTATGAGCACTGGGGTGCAAAGATTCTTTGGTACTGGTGTTTTGGGATTCTTAGGATATAGTCCCAGCAGTGGAATTGCTGGGTCGAAAGGCAGATCCATTTTTAGTTTTCTGAGGAAGTTCCATATTGTTTTCCACAGTGGTTGTACCAGTCTGCAGTCCCACCAACAGTGCACTAGGGTCCCCTTTTCTCCACAACCTCTCCAACACTTGGTGTTTATTGCTTTGTTGATGATGGCCATTCTGACTGGTGTGAAGTGGTACCTCATTGTGGTTTTAATCTGCATCTCTCTGATAGCTAGTGATATTGAACATCGTTTCATGTGATTTTGGATCTTCTGTATGTCCTCCTTGGAGAAGTGTCTGTTCAAGTCCTTTGCCCATTTTTTAATTGGGTTGCTTGTCTTCTTAGAGTGGAGTCGTGTAAGTTCTTTATATATTTTGGAGATTAAGCCCTTGTGTGAGGTATCACTGGTGAATATGTTTTCCCATACAGTTGGTTCTCTTTTATTTTGATAATGTTTTCTTTAGCAGTGCAGAAGCTTTTTATTTTGATGAGGTTCCATTTGTTTATTCTTTCTTTATGTCCCTTACTCTAGGGGACATGTCAGTAAAAATGTTTCTGCATGAAATATCTGAGATTTTCCTACCTATGTTCCCCTCTAGTACTTCAATGGTGTCATGGTTTATATTTAAGTCTTTTATCCATCTTGAATTTATTTTTGTATAAGGTGTAAGTTGGTGTTCTAGTTTCATTTTTTTGCACGTAGCTGTCCAGTTCTCCCAGCACCATTTGTTGAAGAGGCTATTTTTGCTCTATTTTATGTTGCTGTCTCCTTTGTCAAATATTAATTGACCATAGAGACTTGGGTTTATTTCTGGGCTCTCTATTCTGTTCCATTGGTCCATGTGCCTGTTTTTATGCCAGTACCAGGCTGTTTTGATTACAGTGGCCTTGTAGTATAGTTTAGTGTCAGGTATTGTAATCCCTCCTACTTTATTCTTCTTTCTCAAAATTGCAGCAGCTATTCAGGGTCGTTTATGATTCCATATAAATTTTTGAAGTGTTTGTTCTATGTCTGTGAAATAAGCCATTGGTATTTTAATAGGTATTGCATTGAATGTGTAAATTGCTTTGGGTAGTATGGACATTTTGATGATATTAATTCTTCCAATCCATGAACACGGTATATGTTTCCATTTGTGTCTTCCTTGATTTCTTTCCTCAGTGGTATATAGTTTACTGAATACAGGTTTTTTACCTCTTTGGTTAGGTTTATTCCTAGGTATTTTATTTTTATTTTTGCTATTTCAAATGGGATTTTTTTCTTGATTTCTGCTTCTGCTGTTTCATTGGTGGTGTACAGAAATGCCTTTGATTTCTGGATATTGACTTTGTATCCCACTGTTTTGCCAAATTCGTTTATTAGGTCAAGCAGTTTTTTGGTAGAGTCCATAGGATTTTCTACATACACTATCATGTCAACTGCAAACAATGACAGTTTTGTTCCCTCCTTTCCAATTTGGATGCCTTTTATTTCCTTTTCTTGTCTGATTGCTGTGGCTAAAACTTCCAATACTATATTGAATAAAAGTGGTGAAAGTGGACAGCCTTGTCTTCTTCCTGATCTTAGTGGAAAAGATTTAATTTTTTCCCATTGAATATGATGTTGGCTGTAGGTCTCTCATATGTGGCCTTTATTATGTTGAGGAATGCTCCCTCTATTCACACTTTGCTAAGTGTGTTTATCATAAATGGGTGCTGTACCTTATCAAATGCTTTTTCCGCATCTATTGATATGATCATGTGATATTTGTCTTTGCTTTTGTTTATGTGATGTATTACATGTACTGATTTGTGAATATTGAATCATCCTTGCATCCCTGGGATGAATCCCACTTGGTCACGGTGTATGATCTTTTTAATGTATTGCTAGATGTGATTTGCCAGTATTGTGTTGAGGATTTTAGCATCAATGTTCATCAGTGATATTGGCCTGAAGTTTTATTTCTTTCTTGTGTCTGTTTCTGGTTTTGGAATTAGGATGATATTGGCCTCATAAAAAGAGTTTGGGAGTCTTCCGTCTTTTTGGATTTTTTGGAATAGTCTGTGAAGGATAGGGTTTAGCTCTTCCTTAAATGCTTCGTAGAATTCTCCTGTGAAACCATCTGGTCCAGGGCTTTAGTGTGTTGGGAGTTTTTTGATTACTGCTTCAATTTCATTTGCTGTTATTGGTGTGTTCAAGCTTTCTGCTTCTTTTTCATTGAGTTTGGAAGATTATATTTTTCTAGAAACTTGTCCATTTCACCTAGGTTTTCAAATTTGTTGGCATACAGTTCTTCGTAGTAATTTCTTACAATCCTTTGTATTTCTGTGGTATAAGTTGCAATCTCTCCTGTTTCATTTCTGATTGTGTTTATTTGGGTCTTCTCTATTTTTTTCTTGATGAGTCTTCTTAAAGGCTTGTCGATTTTGTTTATCTTTTGAAAGAACCAGCTCCTGGATTCATTGATCCTTACAATTGTGCTTTTAGTCTCTATGTCATTTAATTCTGCTCTGATCTTGGTTATTTTCTTCCTTCTACTTGCTCTGGGCTGTATTTGTTGTTGTTCCTCTAGTTCTTGTAGATGAATCACAAAGGGCCCAATCAATAAACCCAAAGAGGAGCACCCAAGACACATCATGATTAAAATGGCAAAATTCAAAGACAAAGAGAGAATCTTAAAGGCAGCAAGGGAAAAGCAGGAAGTAACATACAAGAGAGCTCTGATAATACTAGCAGCTGACTTCTCAACAGCAACACTACAAGCCAGAAGAAATTGGCAAGATATATTCCAAATAATGAAAAGCAAAGGCCTGCAACTGAGACTACTCTATCCAGCAAGGCTCTCAATGAAAATGGAAGGCAAAATAAGGAGTTTCCTAGACAAAAGAAAGCTAAATGTATACAGCACTACCAAACCAGAACTGCAAGACACGCTAAAGCAACTGCTATAAGAAGGTGAAGAAAAAGAGAGAGAGAGAGAGAGAGAAACAGTTACATAGTGCAAAAATGGCGATGAATAAAGTGCCCATCAATAATAACTTTAAATATAAATGGATTCAGTGCTCCAATCCAAACACATAGGGTAGCTGAATAGATAAGAAAACATGACCTGTATATATGCTGCCTAAGAGACCCACTTCAGAACAGACTGGCAGTGACAGGTTGGAACAAAATATTCTAAGCAAATGGACAGGAGAGAGAAGGCAGTGTAGCACTACTTACATCAGACAAAATAGATTTCAAAACAAAGAACATAAAAAGGGACAGACAAGGTGAATTCATAATATTGAAGGGAAGAATTCGTTGAGAAGACATAAACATTATAACATGTATGTACCCAACATAGAAGCACCAAAATATATCAGGAAAAATTTTTATCTTTCTTTTTTTACTGTTCTTCAAGTACAGTTGTCTCCATTTTGCCCCCACCACTCCCACTCACCCCAGCCATGCCCACCTCCCACCCTTGATTCTACCCCCCTTTAAATGTGTGCATGTGTCCTTTATACATGTTCCTTGAGGGCATTTCCCCCTTTCTCCCCAGTTATCCTCTTCCACCACCCCTATGATTAGTCAGTTTGTTGTTTATTTCAATATCTCTGGTTATATTTTGCTTGCTTGTTTGTTTTGTTGATTAGGTTCCACTTGAAGGTGAGGTCATATGGTATTTGTCTTTCACCACCTGGCTTATTTCACTTAGCATAAAGCTCCCCAGATCCATCCATGCTGTTGCAAAGGGTAGGAGCTCCTTCTTTTTTCTGCTATGTAGTATTCCATCATGTAGGTCTCTGATGTTTTTTTTAATTCACTCATTTATTGGTGGGCACTTAGGTTGCATCCAGCACTTGGCTGTTGTAAACTGTGCTGCTATGAATATTGGGGTGCATACATTTTTTTGGATTGGTGTTTCAGGGTTCTTGGGATATAATGCCAACACTGGAATTGCTGGGTCAAAAGGCAGTTCCATTTGCAGTTTTTTGAGGAAATTCCATACTGTTTTCCACAGTAGCTACACCAGTCTGCATTCCCACCAACAGCATACTAGGGTTCCTGTTTGTCCAAAACCTCACCAGCACTTGTTCTTTGTTGATTTGGTTATGATGCCATTCTGACCAGTTTGAAGTAGCATATAATTTCAGTTTTAATTTGCATCTCTCTGATGGCTAGTGATGCTGAGCATCCTCTCATATTTCTCCGGATTCTCTGTAACTCTTCCTTGAAGAAGTGTCTGTTCAGGTCCTTTGCCCATTTTTTAATTGGATTCTTTGTCTTTCTGGTGTGGAGTCCTATGAGTTCTTTATATATTTTGGAGATCAAACCCTTGTTCGAAGTATCATTTGCAAATATATTTTCCCATACAGCTGGCTCCCTATTCATTTTACTGATGTTTCTTTAGCCATGCAGGAGCTTTTTATTTTGATGAGGTTGCATCTCTTTATTGTTTTATTTATATCCCTTATTTTAGGGGACATATCAGTGAAAATATTGCTATGAGGAATACCTGAGATTTCTGCCTATGTTCTCCTCTATGACTTATATGATGTCACAACTTATATTTAAGTTTTTAATCGATCTTTAGTTTGTTTCTGTATATGGTGTAAGTTGGTGGTCAACTTTCATCTTTTTGCATGTAACTGTCTAGATCTCCCAACACCATTTGTTGAAGAGGATATTTTACTCCATTTTATGTTTCTGCCTTCTTAGTTGAATATCAATTGAACATAGAGACTTGGGTTTATTGCTAGGCTCTCTATTCTGTTCCATTGGTCTATGTGTCTGTTCTTATGCCAGTACCAGACTTTTTTTTATTACTGTGGCCTTGTAATATACTTTGATGTCAGGTATTGTGATCCATCCTACTTTACTCTTATTTCTCAAAATTGTTGCAGCTATCTAGAGTCATTTATGGTTCAATATAAATTTTTGAAATGTTTATTCTATATCCGTGAAATATGTCATTGGTATTTTAATAAGGATTGCATTGCATCTATCAATTTCTTTGGATAGCATGGACATTTTGATTATGTTAATTCTTCCAGTTGATGAACATGGTATATGCTTCCATTTATTTGTGTCTTCCTTAATTTCTTTCTTCAGCATTGTGTAGTTTTCTGATTATAGGTCTTTTACCTCCTTGGTTAGGTTTATTCCTAGGTACTTTATTTTTCTTGTTGCTATGTCAAATGTGATTTCTTCCCTGATTTCTGTTTTTGATATTTCATTGTCAGTGTACAGTAATGCCCTTGATTTCTGGATATTGACTTTGTATCCTTGCTGTTTTGCCAAATTCATTTGTCAGATTGAGCTGTTTTTTTGGTGGCGTCTATAGTATTTTCTCTGTACATTATCATGTCATCGGCAAACAATGACACTTTAACTCTCTCATTTCCAATCTGGTTCCTTTTATTTCTTTTTCTTGTCTCATCTTTGTGGCTAGAACTTCCAGTACTATGTTGAACAGAACTGGTGAAAGCAGACACTCTTTTCTTCTTCCTGATCTTAAGGGAAAAGATTTTAGTTTTTGTTTTTTGAGTATGATGTTGGCTGTAGGTTTCTTGTATATGGCCTTTATTATGTCAAGTATGCTCCTTCTACTGCCACTTTGCTGAATGAGTGCTATACCTTACTATATGCTATTTCAGCATCTATTGATATGATCATGTGATTTTTGTCTTTTCTTCTTTTATGTGATGTATTATGTTTATTGATTTGTGGATATTGAGCCATCCTTGCATCCCTGGGATGAATCCCACTTTATCATGGTATATGATCTTTATAATGTATTGTTGGATCCAGTTTGCCAATGTTTTTTTTTTTTTCTATATCATAAAGCTTTATGTCAGCCATTTAAAAAAATATTTCATTGTTGTTCAAGTATAGTTTTCTGCATTTTCCCCCCACACCAGCCATCCCCACCTCCCTCCCCTAATTCCACTCCTGCCTTGGTTTTATCCATGTTTCCCTTATAGTTGTTCCTGAAAATCCTTCTCCCCTTTCTCCCCATTTTCCCTTCCCACCTCCCCTCCAGTTACTGTCAGATTGTTCTTAATTTCAATGTCTCTGGTTATATATTGCTTGTTTGTTTGTTTTATTGATTAGGTTCCACTTGAAGATGAGATCATATGGTATTTATCTTTCACCACCTGGCTTATTTCATTTAGCATAAAGCTCCCCAGATCCATCCATGCTGTTGCAAAGGATAGGAGCAACCTATGTGCCCATCAGTAATGCATGCATCAAAAAAACTACAGTACATTTATATGGTAGAATACTATGCAGCACAAAGAAAGAAGGAGCTCCTACCAGTTTGTCAATATTTTGTTGAGGATTTTTGCATCTATGTTCATCATCAATATTGGCCTGTAGTTTTCATTCTTTGTTGTGTCTTTACCTGGTTTTGGAACTAGGAAGATGCTGGCCTCATAAAAAGAGTTTGGGTATTAAAGTTACTTTCTTCTTGAATTTTTGGACTAGTTTGAGCAGGATAAGGGTTTAGCTCTTCCCTAAATGTTTTAAAATTTTTTCGCATGAGGCCATCCAGTCCAGGGCTTTTGTGTGTTGGGAGTCTTCTGATTACTACTTCAATGTCACTAGCTATTGTTCATCTATTCCAGCTTTCTGCATCTTCCTGTTTAAATTTTGCAAGATTATATGTTTCTAGAAATTGTCTATTTTGCCCAAGTTTTCAAATTTCTTTGTATACAGTTGTTCATAGTAATTTCCTACAATCATTTGTATTTCTGTGGTAATGGTTGTAATTTCTCCTCTTTCATTTCTGATTTAATTTATTTGGGTCCTCTCTCTTATCTTCTTAATGGGTCTGTTAAAAGATTTTTTTTATTTTATTTATCTTTTCATAGAAACAGCTCCTGGATTTATTAATCCTTAGAATTGTTCTATTAGTCTCTATGTCATTTAATTCTGCTCTAATCTTGATTATTCCCTTCCTTTTACTCACTCTGGGCTTTGTTTGTTGTTGTTCCTCCAGTTCTTATAGTTGTATGTTTAGGTTGTATACTTGAAATTTGAAATGTTTCTTTTTTAGGTAGGCCTGTCTTGCTAGGAACTGTCCTCTCAGGACTGCCTTCACTCTATTTCTAGGTTTTGGGCTGTTGTGTGCTCATTTCCATTAGTTTCCAGAAATATTTTTTATTTCTTTCTTGATCTCATTGTTAACACATTCATTCTTTAATATGAACTGGAATGTTTTTGAGCTTTTGCTTCTTTGGGATGAAAGGTTATATATATCAGTTAAGTCTGTTTGATCTAGGACATTTTTCAATGCTGCAATATCCTTGTTGATATTTTGTACAGAAGATCTGTCCATTTTTGACAGTGGGCTGTTAAAATCTAGTGTAAGTGTGTTGCTGTCTGTGTCTTTCTTGAAGTCCTCCAAGATTTTCCTTATATATTTGGGTGCTCTTATGTTGGGCATATACATGTTCAGAATGTTCATTTCTTCTTGATGGACTCTTCCCTTGAATATTATGAAGTGTCCATCTGTGTCTCTTTTTTTGACCTTTATTTTGAAGTCTGTTTGTCTGATATGAGTATTGCTACCTCTGATTTTTTTTCCCATTCATTGAATTGAAATGTTTTTTAACAATCCTTCACTTTCAGTTGGTGTAAGTATTTTGTTCTGGTGTAGGTCTCTTGTAGGCAGCATATGTGTGGATTATAATTTCTTATGCATTCAGCTCTTCCATGTCTTTCGATTGAAGCATTTAAGCCAGTTACATTTAAGGTTATCATTGATAGGGACTTATTCATTCCCATTTTACTTCTTTTGTATGTATGTTCCACTTTCTCTCACTTTTTTTTAATGCAGTCCCTTTAGCATATCTTGCAGTGCAGGTTTTGTGGAGGTGTATTCTTTGAGCCTTCTTTACTCTGAGAAACTCCTTATTTCACCTTACATTTTAATTGAGAGCCTTGCTGGGTAGAGTAGTCTTGGTTGCAGGCCTTTACTTTTCATTACTTCCAATATTTCTTGTCATTCCCTTTTGTTTTGCAGTGTTTCCATTGAGAAGTCAGCTGATAGCCTTATTGGTGCTCCCTTGTCGTTACTTTCTATGCTCCCTTGTATGTTACTTTCTATTCCTCCCTTATTACCTTTAAGATTCTCTCTTCATCTTAGAATTTGGCATTTTAATTATGGTGTGTCTTGAAGTAGGCCTCTTTGGGTCTACTCCTAGTTAAGAAAGGTGCCCTCTTGATTGGGACCCTCTATGCATCCTGGATTTGTGAGACTTTTTCTCTCATCAAATTAGGGAAATTTTCCATCATTACTTTATCAAAAAGGTTTTATAGCCTTTGTTCTCCTTTGTCTCCTCCTAGCATCCCTTTTATAAGGATATTATTATGTTTCATGTTGTCCTGCAGTTCCCTTAACACCTCTTCATTCTTTCCCAGTCTTCTTTCCTTTTCTTGCTCTTTTTCTGGGTGTTTTTTCTACCTCATCCTCCAGCTTGCTGATTTGATCCTCTCCTTCATCAAGGCTGCTTTTTTTTCGCCTTCCACTGTGTTCTTTTTTAAAAAATATGTAGTTTATTGATTATGCTATTGCAATTGTCCCATTTCCCCCCTTCATTCCCCTCCACCCGGCACACCCTCTCCCACCTGCATTCCCCCCTTTAGTTCATGTCCCTGTGTCCACTGTGTTCTTTACTTCAGAAATTGTATTCTTCATTTCCTCTTGACCCTTGTTGATAGTTTCTGTGTCCGTTTTAATGCTGATATAGTTTTCATTAAGTTCCTCATAGTTTCCCTTCCTTATAACCATTGTTTTGAACTCAATATCTGAGAGTTGACTTGCCTCTATTTGATTTAGCATTCTTTCTGAGGATTCCTCCTTTCCTTTTGATTGGGGGTTGTTTCTTTGTCTTCCCATTATTTGTCAGACACTTCTTGTTTGCTTCTGCTTCTTAAATTGACCTGTTCTGACTCCCTGAGTTTGTGATGTGAATTTCTATGGTAGGAGGCCTGTGAGATTCAGTGGTGCAGTCTCCTTGATCACCTGAACTGATGCTCTTAAAATGCTGTTTATGCCTTTTATACTGGCTCTCTGCATATAATTGGGTTTTGATTGTTGTTGGGTCATTCTTTGGTCAGTCCTTTCCTGCTGCTGGTTGAGTTAGAGTCACTGGACATACCATGGCTTATATGTTGTTGTGCAGGTGCTGTCAGAACAAAACCAGAAAACCCAGCGAACAAACCTACATCCACAAAAATTACTCCCTCCCTCACAATCCCACTATCAACAGCAAGTGAACGAGTATTGCTAAGGGTGTAAAAAGATTAAGACAATTATGAGAAAGGACAGAAATAAACTACAGTATAAAATCTAGTGACTAAGTATGTACAAACTTGCTGGACAAGAAATGAATGTTAAGAAGCTATGCAGGAAAGTAAGTATTGCAATCATGGAGAAGATCACAGTGGATGTTGTCTTAGTATCCTCTAGTATTTACCACTGTATTTCCTTTCTTGATCTGCCTCTGATGATGTCAGATGTTGACCCCGTCTGACCTTGGGCATCCTTCTCTGAGACTGCCAGAGACCTACTGTCTGTGGCTGTGTCCTTCAGTTATTAATCTAGTCACTCTGTGCTCAGCAGTTAGGCTTAAGCCCAATAGGGTGGGGTAGAATCCCTGCTTGTGTTGGGGCTATTGTTTCTCCTCAGTCTGCTTCTGCTGGAAGGGGAGTGGTCTGCCTGAGCAGAATGGCTGCTGCCATAGGGGTGATAACTCAGCACCAGGATCGTAGGGCTGCTCTCTCAGCTCTCTCTCTAAAGCCTCAGTCACCAGTGTCTCATCAAGTGTCTCCAGCCCACTTTGTCTTTGCCTTTGCCAGAGCCCCAGGTAAGTGGGTATAAATGAAAATTTGTATGTTGACCCTTTAAATGGCTCTTTGTGTCTCCATCCATCCATCTCTGGGAGAGAACAATTTTGCCACTTTTCACCACCAGTTGTTATCTGTGTACTTTTTAGGGCTCTGTTGCTTGAAGGGTTAAAGGCACTTTGAGAATCCTTCCTGTTTATGCCTGAGCTGTGACCTTCACTGGAAAAGAAAATATAGTGTTATCTCTGGGGGAGAATTGGTCCTTTTCCTCAGGAGATTAGTACCTTTTGATGTTTAGTGGTTCCCTTTGGAGAATTGGCCCTTCCCCCAGAGCAAAGGGTTAGTTAGTCACAATCACACAAGGCCCTTGGTGTGTAGCCACTTTTGTCTAAAACGTATTTAATCATAGGCCCCAAAGTGAGACTTTGGAATCTCACTCAAGGGAAGGATCCTTTGCTTGGAACTGTTTCCAGGTAGACCCCAAATGCTGCCTCAGTGTCTATGTTTGGGTATTGATGATTTCCCATCTGGTGATATATGCTCTTGATTCTTGCTTTTCTCTTGGCTCTCACTTAATAAAGTGATTAATTATTCACCTTTTACTTGTGGTTTTTATTGTCTGCAAATCCAAATCCCCAAATTAAGGGGCCACTAATCTCATATATGCCCCTTAATGGCACAGTGCTCTAGGCTGGGGATCTCAGCTTAGGGTTTAAACCCCACACTTCTCAAAGGTATCCAACCAGTTGCTTAATTATCCCTCTGGAGCTGCTGCCTGCAGGCATCCAGTCAGCTCTCTCAAATCTCTGCCTCACTCCTTACCAGTCTGTTAGTGCTGAAGATGATTCTTGTGTTGGTTTGAGGTTATAAGGCTTCTCTTGCTATTGTTCAGTTGTTTGTTCCAGGTGATTTCTCCATAATTTAGTTGTAATTCCAGGTTGGTCTTGAGAGGAGTTAGTGTGGCTTCCATTTACTCCTCCGCCTTCTTGCCTTCTCCAGGAAAATCTTGGAGGACTTCAAGAAAGACATAGACAGCAACATACTCATAGTAGGACATTTTAACCCCACTGTCAACAGTGGACAGACCTTCCAAAAAAAAAGATCAACAAAGATATTGTGGCACTGAGTGATACACCATATCAAATAGACTTAACTGGTATGTACAGAACCTTTCACCCCAATGAAGCAAAATATACATTCTTTTCAAAGGCACATGAAACATTTTCAAAGATAGGCCATACAAAACAAGCCTCAACAAATTCAAGAAAATTGAAATCATAGGAAGCATTTTCTGTGACTACAAAGGACTGAAACTAGAAACCAAACTCAAGGAAAAATCTCAAAAACACTTGAATTCATGTAGATGCATTTATCAGCTCATTATTACCATGCCATTAAACAATTAATGGATTAAGAATGAGATCAAGAAAGAAATCAAAACGTTTCTGGAAACAAATGAAAATGAAGACACCACAGTCCAAAACCTATGGGACACAGCAAAAGCAGTATGCTGTGGGAAGTTCATAGCAATACAGGCCTGCCTAAAAAAGATAGAAACATTTCAAATAAATAACCTAAGCCTACACCTACAAGAACTGGAGAAAAAAAACAACAAAGACAGCCCAGTGCAGGTAGAAGGAAGGAAATAAACAAGGTCAGAGAAGAATTAAATGACATAGCGACTAAAAACAAAATTCTAAGCATCAATAAATCCAGGAGCTGGTTCTTTGAAAAGACAAAAAAAAATAATCAACAAGCCTTTAAGCAGACTCATCAAGAAAAAAAGAGAGAGGACTCAAATAAACACAATCAGAAATGAAAGAGGAAAGATTACAACTGATACCACCAGAAATACAAAGAATTGCAAGAAATTCTTAAAAAGAACTATACGCCAAGAAATTTGAAAACAGGTGAAATGCACAAATTTCTAGAAAAAAATAATCTTCCAAAACTGAATGAAGAAGAAGCAGAAAGCCTAGAGAGACTGATAACAGCTGATGAAATCAAAGTGGTAATCAAAAAACTCCTGACACACAAAGACCCTGGACCGTATGGTTTCACTGAAGAATTTTACAAAACATTGATAGAGGAGATAACTGCTACCCTTCAAAGATTATTCCAAATAATCCAAGAAGAGGGAAGACTCCCAAACCATTTTTACAAAGCCAGCATCATCCTAATCCTAAAAGGAGATAAAGATACAACAAAGAACACAAGCTACAGGCCAATATCGCTGATGATCATAAATGCTAAAATCCTCAACAAAATATTGGCAAACTGCATCCAGCAATACATTAAAAAGGTCATATACCATGATCAAGTGGGATTCATCCCAGAGACGCAGGATGGTACACTATTTGCAAGTCAATAAATATAACACATCACATACGCAAAATGAAAGACAAAAATCACATGAACATATCAATAGATACGGAACAAGCATTTGATAAGGTACAGTACCTATTTATGATAAAAACTCAGCAAAGTGGGGATAGAGGGAACATTTCTCAACATAATAAAGGCAATATACAAGAGACCTACAGCCAACATCATACTCAATGGGCAAAAACTAAAAACTTGCCCACTAATATCAGGAGCAAGAATGTCTGATTTCACCTCTTCTATTCAACATAGTATTGGAGGTCCCTGCCACAGCAATCAAACAAGAAAAAGAAATAAAAGGCACCCAAATTGGAAAGGAGAAAGCAAAACTATCATTGTTTGCAGATGACATGATAGTGTACAGAGAAAATACTATAGATTCCACCAAAAAACTGCTCAATCTAATAAATGAATTTGGCAAAACAACAGGATTCAAAGTCAATATTCAGAAATCAAAGGCATTTTTGTACACCAACAATGAAATATCAGAAACAGAAATCAGAAAAAAATCCCATTTGCTATAGCAACAAGAAAAATAAAGTACCTAGGAATAAACCTAACCAAGGAGATAAAATCCTGTACTCAGAAAACTACAGAACACCCAAGAAAGAAATTAAGGAAGATACAAATAAATGGAACTTTGTATCATGTTTATGGATTAGTAAAATTAAAACATCAAAATGTCCATTCTACCCAAAGCAATTTATAGATCCAATACAATCCCTATTAAAATACCAATGATATATTTCATAGATATAAAACAAACATTTCAAAAATTTATATGGAACCATAAGTGACCCCGAATAGTCACATCAATTCTGAGAAAGAAGAACAAAGCAAGAGGGATCACAATGCCTGATACCAAACTGTGTTACAAGGCCACTGTAATCAAAACAGCCTGGTACTGGCATAAGAACAGACACATAGACCAGTGGAACAGAATAGAGAGCCGAGAAATAAACCCAAGTCTATACAGTCAATTAATATTTGACAAAGGAGGCAGCAACATAAAATGGAGTAAAAATATCCTCTTCAACAAATGGTGTTGGGAGATCTGGACAACTACATGCAAAAAAGTAAAACTCGATCACCAACTTACACAATACACAAAAATAAATTCAAGGTGGATAAAAGACTTAAACATAAGTCTTGACACCATAAAAGTCCTAGAGGAGAACATACACAGGGAAATCTCAGATATTCTACACAATATTTTCAACAATATGTCCCCTACCACAAGGGACATAAAAAAAGAATAAACAGATGGGACCTCATCAAAATGAAAAGCTTCTGCATAGCTAAAGAAAACAGCATTAAAATGAAAAGAGAACTGAAAGGGAAAATATATTTGCCATGATACCTCAGACAAGGGTTTGGTCTCCAAAATATAAAAGAACTCACAGGACACCACTCTAGGAAGATGAACAACCCAATTAAAATATTGGAAAAGGACTTGAACAGACACTTCTCCAAGTAGGACACCCAAAGGGCCCAGAGACATATGAAAAGATGCTCAGCATCCCTACCCATGAGAAATATGCCAATTAAAACCTCAATGATATACCACTTCACACTGGTGAGAATGGCCATCATAAACAAATCAACAGACAGCAAGTGTTGGGTAGGATGTAGAGAAAAGGGGACCATAATGCACTGTTGGTGGGAGTGCAGAATTTCCTCAGAAAATTAGAAATGGAACTGTCTTTTGACCCAGAAATTCCACTGCTGGTAGTATATCCTAAGAACCCTGAAATACCAATCCAAAGGAACCTATGCACCCCAGTGTTCACAGAAGCACAATTTACAATAGCCAAGTGCTAGGAGCAATATAAGTGCCCTTCAGTAAATGAATGGATCAAAAAACTACAGTACATTTACATGATGGAATATGGCACAGCAGAAGAATTAAAGGTGCTCCTCTTCTTTGTGACAGCATGGATAGAACTGGAGAGCATTAAGCTAAGTGAATAAGCCAGGCGCTGAAAGACAAATACCATATGACCTCACCTATTAGTGGAACCTAATCAACAAAACAAACAAGTAAGCAACATATAACTAGAGACACTGAAATTAAGAACAAGATAAAATAAGAAAAGGAACGAGATCAATATGAAAGAAGAGAAGAAAAAATGAAATACAAAAGTAAAAATAAAGATAAGAATAAAAAGGAAAAAGTTGTAGTTTGCCTCAGCTAATTTCAGTGCCAGCTGCAATTTCCCTTTGTATATACCGTGCATGAAGCTTGTGTCCTGCTTTGATGTTTTCTGAAGCTGGCCACTTGGTGTCCTTGTTCCTGGTCTCTTAGGAGTTTCCCTTGTGCTAGCCAATGCCAGATGCCGTCTACATCTGGCCCTTGACCTCCTGTTTGAATCTACAAATGATCCACCATTTGTGGCTGCCTCTCCTGGGCTCTTCTGTTCAGGAAAAGGACCAAGCAGTATTCCAAGGCCAGCTTTTACCAACATGGGACCCAAGGGTGGGTCAGCAAATGTCCCAAGACAACATGATCTGCCTTTGCCTGTCTCCACCTGCCAGCCAGCTACTATACTTAATTATTGAAAAGGCTCAGTCTCTGAAAGAGCCTCAAATGGAATAAGGATGGTGGGGCCATTGTATCACAGGTGGGCACAGGTAACCAGCATCTTGGTGATCGGGACTAAGAATTGAACTGAACACCCAGAGTTTATAGCAGAGAACATGGGAGCAGGCCAACTCCAAGCAGGGATTGACCTTGCGGGCTAGAGGGACTCTATTCTTACAGGGCAAATCCTTCCTGGCTAGTTTTGGTGGGCTTTTACTGTGCATGTGCAAGTAGTTGTATTACCTTAAAGCTACTGCACATGTGGTCTCCCATGATTTTCTCTGATTAGACACCAGGGAAAGGGATCCCACAATGTTACCGAATTGAACCCCCTTCTCCTGGGGTCCTGCTGTACTAGGTTCACCTTGCCCATCACCAGAGAATTATAGCTCTCCATGTTAGAGATTGGTGAAAAGGAAAGGAATTATTATTATTATTATTTTTAAAGATTTTATTTTTATTTATTTATTTTTAGAGAGGGAAGGGAGGGAAGGAGAGAGAGAGAGAAACATCAATGTGCGGTTGCTGGGGGCCGTGGCCTGCAACCCAGGCATGTGCCCTGACTGGGAATCGAACCTGCGATGCTTTGGTTCGCAGCCCGCGCTCAATCCACTGAGCTACGCCAGCCAGGGCTGAAAGGAATTATTTGTTCAAGTTATACAGACTTAAGAGTAATGGCTTAATGTCTTCATTGAAATCCCAAAGTCTCTTAAAACACCCACAAACCCACACAGTCCTTCCTTCCCCCCATTTGCCCATTCTGGGGTACTGTATCTCAGGAAAAGAGATAGACGTCCATGGTTCATGCAGTCCCCAGTTCTTCCCAGGAACCCGTGCTCAGCTGGCATGCCTCCCTCGGTTCCCAATACCATCAACTATGTCAGCACCATGATCTCCAGTTAATCCAAACCCACGTGGAACCTTCTTATGGCCCACCAGCAAGGGTCCTTTCACCCCTTTTGAGGCAGGAGAAAGCATAGGAAGAACTCTGAGACTGCAATACTGTCACTGGCCAGCATTTAGCACCCTGGTTGCCAGGAAACACCTTTTATCAACTAGGTAAAATAAATAATAAATCGAGGCAGGAAGGAGGAAGAAGACAAGTCTCCCATGTTAACTCAGCAGTCCTAAGCCTGTTCTGATAATATTTCCAGGTGTTCCAACATCACAAGAAACACCATGTTAGCAAGAAAGAAGGAAAGAGCCCATAAATAACTTTGGAAAGTGCCCCAATTTTAATTAACTGCCTCCTGTCACGTATTTGTTTTACAACAGGATGACCAAGTGGAGTCTGGAGCAAGATAAGGATTCAGGCTGACAGACCCCCACACATACCTAAGTTTGGGTAGTCACATTTCCCCAGGAAAGCTGGCATCGCTTTTACCCGTTAATCAATATGTGACTTTTTTCCATCCTATCCCACCAACTATATAAGTCCTGAGAACAAAGGACTCACTCTCTCCCTCTCAGGGGCTCAGGGTGCTCTTGGCTCTAGGGTCACAGGGCCTCAAGCTGCCTGTTGGAGCCAGAAACAGGATGCGTTTTCAAGGAACGATGAACAAAGAAAACTCAGTGCACTAGGGCAGAAACTAATGTTGAGAGCAAAGCATTTTGAAGGTCAAAAGGGCTAAGGGGAGTAAGAAATATAGCTAGCCAGGTGGAGCCAGACAGACCCCCTCCCCAGGATGGAGTCACAGTGACTTATGTTAAGATAAGAGTAGAGTGTTCCTGCTGATAAGGAACTAGGGAGTTTTCACAAGAAAATTTAGGCACCCAGCAATTATCCCTTGTGCTCTACAAAGATAATCACGACTTCTGCTTCTGTAAGTTTGCTTGCTGCATGCAAATAAAAGGGCTAGGCTGTAAGCATTAGGTGCGGCTCTCACTTGGAAGCCCTGACAGGTGTTGTGTCCTTGGACACTGAGAGTTCGCCCCTGCGCAGGTTAAACTTGGCCAATAAATAACATCCTTGGAACCCAGAAAGTCTCCAGCATTTGGTGTCTCACTCTCTGAATACAACACTGCCCAGGGGCTTGCCTCCCTGGTCTTGAGTCTCTCTTCCTTTTCTCACCTTGCTTTGCCCTGAAACTTTGCCTTTCACTCCCTACTCTACCCAGTCCTGTTCTCTTCCATGGGAACAGGCCATTAATAAACTGATTACATAGTACTAGATTTGCTGATATGTAATTCTTTACACACGTCAGCAAGAAGAACCAGGTCCCTCCTGTTAACACTTTCCTTTCTGCAGTGTCTCTCCTGCATTCTTTCAAACTTCTAAGAGAGAGCTCTGCATTGCTGCTACATCTTGCTTTCCAGCTTCCTAAGCTGTGTGGCAAAGAGAGACTCAAAGCCGTGTGATTCTCCCCTGCCAAAGCTGCATGGCGATTCTCTGCCAAAAGAGCCCTGTGCTGATTCTTGTCAGGGCTGCTGCACCTGGGTTTAAATCCCAGCACTAATCTTCCTCTGCATTTCCGACTCCTCCCACAATCCGCTACACTTGCCAGTACTCCTGTATTTTCCAGCTTTTCTGAGCTACCATAACAAGTCTGGGTAGGCGTGGCCCTGTGGCATGAAGGCAATCATCTCCAAGCTTTCACACAGGCTCTGTAACCAGGGGGAGTTGTCTCCCAATTACAACCTGGGTGGAAGTCACTCCCTTCTCCCTGGCTCAAAGCAAGGCCACAGCTATTTAACATATCCATGAAACCAGTTAAAGGTTATAGATATGTTAAATGACCATGCCAGAGGTTAACTGCACAACTCAATGGTCCTGCTCCATGTATCCCATCCCCCAGCTCAGACTTGTGGGGATGAGGACATCCCATATTTTTAATATTTCTTGGACACCCTGAGTTCTGGACCCCATTACAAATCCTTCTTTGGGGGGCCTCCAAGCTGCACCTTCTTACAACTGGATCTCCCATGAGGGGAAGTTGCCTTTCAAATATCAGGGAATATGGTGGATATATTCCTCCATCCCCAAGCCACACATTTGAGTCTGTCCCAGATTTTTGCCCTGACCTTAGCAAAAGGAAATCCCTAGTAGCATGGCAGGTGGGGCCTCAAGAGCCCAGAAGTTGGGTCTGTCTCAGATCTCTCACTTTGAAAGTCACCTTCTGAGCCACTCTTTTCCCCCACCGATGTGCACTCAGCAGGGATATGAGGGGACTTGGCAGAGCTGATTCAAAGGGTTTCCCATTGGGGGTGGTGTCTGCAACCTGTGGCAGATGTAGCAGGCACTTCCTCTCCTTCCTGGGGCAGCACGGACTGAATTTGCAGGTGAACTTGGGTCTGCCTTCCCATAATTTAGCCACAGAGCTCAGCACTTGCACGTCTAACTCCCAGACTGGAGCCTCCCCAGGAGAAACAGTCCCCCAAATCCAACTATGTGGCTCCCCAGCACCCCTACACTGCCAAACAAAGCAGAAGAGGGCCAAAAATTAGTCTCTTTCGTCATTCTTATCTCTTTGTACGGCTGATACTGCAGAGTGGGGTCAAACTTCTTAGCTCCATCCAGGCTCTAAATGGGCCAAAAGTTTGGCTCCCCCATGCTGTCAAACCAAGCAGGGCAGGCTGAAAATCCCAGCATGGTGCCATTTCCCTGGGCCTAGGAACCCAGCAGGACGTTATAGATGGAGCAGTTTAGCAGGTGCAGTAGGGGCACTGCCCATGCACTTGAGGTGTTTGAGACCAAACCTCTTTCCCAAGCCACACAGTTCAGTCACTGACCAGCTCTCTGCCCAAAGCTTTTCCAGAGTAGTCACTTCTGGGTGTACCGAGAAGACCCCTCTGCAGGGCTTTTCCAGAGTAGTCACTTCTGGGTGTACCGAGAAGACCCCTCTGCAGGGCCTGTTCATGTGGCATGACCTCGCCAGCAGTAATACTCTGGAGTGAACTTTCCAGGCTGGTGTTGTGACAATAGGTGCCTTCCTTCCCTGGGGTCATGCAGTCCAAGTTGCCCAGTTTGACAGAATCCCCACTGATTCCCACAACCCAATGCTATGTGGGCTCCCAGTCGCATCTCTGCTGCTCTGGGTTGGGGATCCCTTCATGGGGTTGTGACCCCACACTCCTAGAGGGAGTTTTGCAGCCACAGTATTACCCCCACTTTTGGCTGCAGCTGGGTAAAGGGGCTCACCCTGTCTGTGTTTTTGCCCCTCTTACCAATCTTCTCCTGGCTAACTTCAGTGCTCCTTTTAGATCAACTACATTTCAACTGGTTTTTCACGTTTAGCTGCAAGTCCAATCCAAGGCTGGGAGCAAGTGGACCGAGCTTCCAGCTGATCTGCCGTTCTTGGAACTCCCATTCCAGCTTTCTCTGCACAGCATTAATGTGGTTTATCTTTTTCCATCCTTGTCTTTTTAACCTTTTGAGTTATATTTGAGGTGAATTTCTCTCAGGCAGTATATGATTAAGTTGTACTTTTTTAAAAAAAATCCAATCTGACACTCAGTGCCTCTTAATTGTGTTGTTTAGATAATTTATACTTAATATGATTGACATAAACTTTTTATCCTGTGATTGTTTTCTCATTTGTTGTGTTCCCTTCTCCTCTTTCCAACTATTTTTATTATTCCATTTTATCTCCCTTGTTAGATTGTTAACTATAACCTATTGTTAGTTTAGTAGTTGTTTTAGGGTGTAGAGTTTGTATATTTCGTTTATCACAATGTTTGTTCAAATGATATTACTTCACATAGAAGAAACATACAGTAGTCTATTTCATATACTTCTCTCCTGGCCTTTGTGCTATTGTTTTCTATATAATATATATACTAAACTACATTATTTTTATTTTTGTTTTGATAGTAATGTATCTTTTGGTGAAGTTTAAATAATAAAAAAAAGTCTTACTGTTACAGAACAAACAAGGGGGGAGCTTTGGGACGGTATACTATTACTGAAAGAGACCCAGGTCCGTCATGTCCACTGCCTATGGGAAAAATGTCTCTTAATGCCAGAGATTCGTGAAAAGGAAAGGAAACGTTTATTTAGTGCTATACAAACTTAAAGTAGTGACCTAATGTCTTTGCCAAAATCCCAAAGTCCCTTAAAACACCCACAAATATATACAGTCCTTCTTTCCCCTTTGCCCAGTCTGGGGTACTGTATCTCGGGAAAGGAAATAGAAGTCCATGGTTCAGGCAGTATCTGGTTATTCCCAGTAATCCTTGTTGGCTGGGAGACCTTTCTCAGTCCCCGGCACCATCAGCTGTGTCGCTGTCTGGGCAGGATCTCCAATTAATCCAAAGCCATGCATCACCGTCTCATGGCCTACTTGTAAGAGTTCTTTTACCTTTCTTCCAGGCAAAGTCTCTCTTGCTTCCCAGGCCGCGTGGCCAAAAGGAGCACCTCAAAGTCACGTAGTCCTCTCCTACCAGAGCTGCGGGGGTCTGCACTCTGGCAAAACCGCGTGGTTCTCCCCACAAAGCTGCGGGGAGATGGGGTCGCCACTCGGAAGCCGAGTGGTGATTTTCTGCTAAATCTGCATGGTGAATTCTCTCTCACAGAGCTGCAGGAGCCCCTACTCTGCCAAAAGCCGCATGGTTCTCTATGGCTGCCATGTTTGGGTTTTCAACCCCCATGCCAATCTTCCTCTGCAGCCCCATTTCTGACTCCACCCACACTCGGGCACACCTGCCCTTAATCTCCCATTCTTTCCAGCTTTTCTGGCTGCCCTCGTGGGTCTGGGAAGGTGTGGCCCCATGTCATGGAGCCAATCATCTCCAAGCTCCCACGTAGGCGGTGTAACTCGGGGGACCTGCTCCCCACCAGTTATGTCTTGGTGGGGAAGTTACTTCCATCCCCCTGGCTCAGAGCATGGTCACAGCTATTTAACATATCTATGTAGCCAGTCAAAGGTTATAGATGTGTTAAATGACCACACCCCAGAGGTTAGCTGCAGAGCTGTTGCTATGCAAAACAGCTCTCAATGGGCCTGCTCCATTAGTCCCTTTCCCCCACCCACACCTGGGAGTGGGGGGTGAGGACATCCTAGTATTTTCTGAAGACCTTGAGTTCTGAACCCCATTTTAAATGTCCATTGGGGTCCCCCCCTTGGCTGCACCCTGTAACATTACTTGTGTACACTGTCATCATTGTCTCTGGTGCTCTTCACTCCCTTTTGTGGATCCAGATTTCTATTTGCTGTCCAATTACACATATATTAATCCTCTTGAGGTTGCACTTCCACTCACTAATACTCTACTTGCAAATTTTTTAAGTATATTTTTTCTGTTTCAAAAAGCATCTGGCAAACAGTCGATGTTTTTGAATCAGATAGCACAGGGAAGAATTCCACACACAAATCCACGTCCACTGATCTGATCCTCACAGCCTGTCGCACACACTGTCGTATCATACTCTTACTCCACTCTCTGCCAGCCTGACCCTTTGTGTTAGAGCATTGTCAGAAGGAACCTCACACATCCCACACATACAATCACACACGGTCACAGAAATGCAGCATGCCCTCCACAACAGTTTTTACATAGTTACTCTCACAGAATCACACAAATGGCAGAATCAAAGGATCACACACCAACTCAAGAAATCACAGTCTGATGACAGAAACTTGTAGGTAGACAATAAACAAATAAAAAACGTAAAATATTAACACTATCGTCCCAAGTGAGTATAGTATTACTGTACATTAAGGAGCCGTGAAGTGCCAGGGGAGAGGTGAGGTTAGGAAAAGCCTCTTTGGAAATGTGACATTTGTATCTGGATGTAGGGAGTAAGTGAAATTTGAAGATACCTGGCAAAAGGGCCATTTTAGGAAGGGGGAAACATTCACACCCACCATTACCAAATCACAAATACCAGAATGGTTACACCTTCTGATAGGGGGACTCAAGACTTGGAAAATTTTAGCTTAAGGTAAAAAGTTATAAATCTAGCAAGTAAGGTGTATGTTAAGCTTTTGTTTCAGAAGCTACAGATAAGGCCCATCCTGGCTCCTGAGAAAAGCAGCCGACCTCCTGGGGCACTGGCTAGAGATTACCGCCTGGGGACAAATTGGAGGCATCCAGGCCTTTTGTGTGACCCCCCCACCCCACCCTTGGGAACAGCTAACTGCTGAGAACAGGAATGCTGCTGCTTCGCTCACCTAATCCTCCCTGAATTTCAAAGTCCTCACCGCACATCGTTTGTCCTCCCCCACCCCCTTATAAAAGATCTGGCCAGAAAAGAGAAGGGAAGATTGTTTGTTAGGGTATGAACCCACCATCTTCTCCGATCGCCAGCCATCTGAATAAAGCTCCAAAAAAGATTCATCTCTGTCATTGCTTTTTGGATTTGGTAGTAACAGGCAGGCCGAACGCCGGTGTCTTTTCCAGTTACAGTTCTACCTTGACCCCATCCTGCGGTTTGCAAGGTAAGCTACTCCACAGCTTACAAGACAGCGCTAGAGGAGCCGTGTAAAGATGTATAACGCGCCTGTAGACTGTAGCCCTAGTTCCCAACTCTGCGCCCCCAGCCCCGCCCACCTTTATTCAGGGACCTTTACAAAATTCTAGGAACTATCCCTCCTCCCACTTTGTGCGGGATGCACTCAGTAGTGCCACACACAGACCCCGCCCCCTGCAGCCAACTCCCGGCTCAGCCCTTGTCGCTGTGGGTTGAGGACTGAGTCTTTGTGCCTGCGAACTTTAGACCCAGATCGACTGGTAGGAAACTGGGCTCAGTCCCCATTGCGGACCCAGGCCGGAGGTAAGAGAAATAGGCACTTCTGAGCTCCTTCCGGAAGATCTGGGAGAGGCAGGCAGGGAGGACCCGGAGCAGAGGAAGTGGCGTTTGGAGCCCCTAGCGCCAGCGCACTTGGACTCCTCAGCACCGCGGTTTTGTCCCCCCCGCCCCGCCCCCGGTTTGGACTACATTTCCCAGTGGACACCGCGTGTATTAGTTGAGCTCTTTTGTGTCCTCGAGAGGACTCTTGTCCCTTCTTTCTGGGCCTGCGGGGGCTGGTTTCCATCTGATTATTAAGGTGTGGAGGTGGGCTTTTGTAGAATTGGCTGAGCCTCGGAGGCGAGGACGGGATTTTCCCCGCAGTTCAGTTCCACAGGTAGGGGGTGGGCTGAGGAGTGACCTGTGAGTCATCGGGGCCGCCAGTCCCTGGGCCCTCTGTGCGACTTGGTCGTTGATATGGTGCTATGCAAAGACTGGCACTGGATTTGCTTGTACACATCGTATCTGGGTGACTGTGGGTGCAAGTCAGTGCTTGGTGCCACGGAGTGTGAGCCTGTGAGTAGGGGTGTGTGTTCTGTCCCCTTGTTCCTGTACCCTCGGCTTCTTTGTGATGGGGTTGTGTGAGGGAGACCTTCGGTTGTAATACCCTAGTAGTTGAGGCTTTGGGGTACGGGAGAGGGTGACCGTGGAGACTGTGTTCATACCCATGGCCACTGACTGTGACGTGTGTGAAATGCTTGACGCTGTAGTGTTTAAGAATCCGTAGCTACGGAGATTGAGTGAGACCGCGTGCCACCACTGATTTCTTGAAGAGGACTGTGGCGTCAAGAAGACCCTTTATCTGATCTTGGTGCTGTTACTTATTAGTTGTGTTGTCTTTATATAAATGGTTATATACATTACTCAGAGTTTTTATTTGTAAAATCCAGAAAATCTATTGTTAAAATAATAAATCAGGGGCTGATTTAAGCATGAATTAAATTGTATGCAAATACCCAGGTTTCCATTATGCTTTCTCTTTATTGGAGAGGATGCTGCTCTCTTATCAGGAGAAGAGGAGCTGGAAACTTCTAGGCTGGTGATTCTGGATGCTGCAGGGAAAACCTAGTTTCTGGCCTTCTCTTTCCCATCTCACTCATCCAAGGACACAGCCAAAGTTTCCCAAGAGAAGAGCCAAGAGGAGGAACCAATGGCTGTGGGACTTCTTAAAGCCATGTACCAGGTGAGTTGGTGTGTCTCTTTCCTGAAATATTTTCCTGCTTTTTAAAACAAGCAGACATTAATTTTCCTTCTTCTGAAACTTTTTCTGAGTAACCAATTATGTTACTTCTTAAAACTCTCCAATGAATTCCCACCTGTTCAGGATAAATGCCTTTTCCTGCAAGGTCCTACATAATCTGGTCCTTGACTATCATCCCTGTGACCTCATGTAATTTTTCTCACCCTGTCTGTAACTTACTTGGTTTTAGCCATACTAGCTTCCTTGTAATGAGTTGGGTATATTCATAATCATGGCCTTACCCTTGCTGCTTCCTCTGTCTGGAATGCTGTTCCGATAGACACAGACCAACTTCATTCTAGTCTCTGCCCAAACACTGATTCATTCATTCAACACATTTTTATTAAGCACCTATTAACTCAGAGGATTTAGTCCTTGGTCCTCTTCTGTGCTCTGTCTATAATCACTCTTTTGGTGATCTTATCCTGTCTCACAGCTTTAAGTAATTGTTGATATCTATATGCCAACAATTACCAAACTGTATATAGCTCAGACCTCTCTCATATAAACCAGACTTGTATATTCAACTGCCTATGTTTGATTATGTAGTAGAAACCTCAGATTCAGACATCTCAAGATGAGTGAAATGAGCCTGTGGAAGTTTTATGGCATGGGAATCACATGATCTGATTCTCATTTTAATAGGGTCACGCTGGTAAAGTTCAGCTGTGTAGAGAACAGAAACTGAGTACATGCTGAGACAGTGCTGTGATTTAACCAGGTGAATACAGTTAAGTGAGAGAAGAGCAGGAAAGTTGAAGGTGTATGCATGGAGTGATTATAGCAAATAGTTGTGCTAGGAAGTGAGGGAATGAAGAGGTGAGGAGCACTGAAACCATGGCAAAATCAATGATCTGTAGGTTCTTTTGGGGTGAAATAATTATCCTAATGGGACACCATGGGGCAACAGTCAGAATATAGAAGGTGGAAGTCAAAGATTATGGAGAGTTTGGTCCTTATTGGTAATGACAAGGTCTGGGGCATGACCATGGACGTGTATGCCTGTAGAAGTATGAAGGGCATTATAGGAGGCGAGGGGAGTCGGAGAACTGAGAGTCCAGGTTGTTGGGAGGATTCCTTATATGAATATTGAAATGATCAAAGATTATAACAGGAATAGCATTGGAGAGAATGATGGTGAGCCATGTGTTCAAAGAATGACAGAGAATTGGTATCTCTAGGAATTGGTAGATAACAAAAACAATCAGTGTGACTGATACTGTGTGATTTCATGACATATAAAAGTGGGTGTCTTTTGGGGAGAAGGGAGGAAGGGAATAGTCTGGAAACAAGTATAAGGCTCAAAGGGGTCACCCATCTCACTTTCAGGTTCTGTACAAGGGCTGTGGGAAATGAGAGTCACCACATGACAGGAATTAGGGGGAAGTAGTCTTCTCAGCTTGGAGCCATGTTTCTGCGAGGGCATCAGTGGTGAAGAGAACTATGGTTATGCTTCAGACTGGTTTGACTGTAATTATGACTGGATTTTGAAACCAGGTATTATGTTCATTTGTTAGAGGTCTAACTATAAATATTTTATAGTTAGAGTTTAAGCTTCTTATATTGACATTGTAATTATTTTCCCTAACTGTATAAGGTCAAAGGACAAGTGAAAAAATGTGTATGTCATATATAAAAACATTTATACATTTATTATATGTTTATATAAGCTAAAACAATTTTTGAAAGCATATCTACCATATGAACCAAACTCTTAACAAGAAAATTTATGCAACATATGAGGTATGTTATTGCAAGAACAGAGAGGAAGAAATTCACAAACTACTTCATATAATTAAATAAAAAAGGTTACTGAGTGTTGCAAAGCACTTTAAGAATTTTTATTTGGTATAGGCAGCTTCTTTTTAAACATGAGAAAATTGTACCAAATGACCAATAATGAAGTCTTTTCTTGCCATGACAGATTTACCTTTTTTAGTTTTGTAAAAGTAAATAAATTCTATACACATACACACACAGACACATAATGTGTGTTAGTTTCATCAGCAAGTGGTTGCATTATAGAAGTCTGGAATTCGGTCGAATCACAGCATGGCTCACATGTTTTTAAGAACTTTTGCCAGCCCACTTAGGCAGGAGTGCTATTATGAGGGGAATACCCATTTAATCCAAGTACTCTGGATTGAAGTATTTGAACTTTAATGGAATTCATGACTGGCTTGGTCTAGCACATTTTTTAGAGATATAGCAAACAATTTCTGGTCCCACTTTTAATCCTCTTACAGCCTCTTGAACTTTTCAAACAATTCATTTATTAATTCAGTTTTATTCAGTGAATGTTTGAATACTGCATGTGTGCCAGATACTGTTCTGTAACTGACATAGCACAGTAACCAAGACAAAACATATGGTACTTTGCCTTCATGGAGCTTATATTTTAGTGTGGGTAGGGAGGGGGAAGCAATAAATAACAAAAAAAATTAAGTGCCACAGAGAAATATAACCACACTTAGGGGAATGGAAAACTCGGGCAGGAGCATAGCTATTTTTATGCAGAGAGATCCAAGAAGTACAAAAACCCTGAGGGCTAACATGCTTGATGTGTCTGAGGATATATTAGTGAGAGCCACTGTGGCTTGGGGGCAAAATGAATGAGGTAAGTATGGTAAGAGATGAGGTTATTTTACCTAAATTATTTCATTTCAGGAGTTGGTGACCTTCAGGGATGTGGCCATAGACTTCTCCCAAGAGGAGTGGGATTGTCTAAATTCTTCGCAAAGGCATCTGTACAGTAACGTGATGCTGGAGAACTACAGGATCTTGGTGTCATTGGGTAAGCAAGAACATCTTGCAGAATCGAACTTCTGTTCATAAGGGGCTCTTTGTTGCCACCAGTATGACTTTTTGGATAGCGTCTGCAGTGGTTGGCCAAATGTGTGTTTCCTGTACCAAATTATGGTTTAATATTTGTGGAGTTGATAGTGGATTGGTCTGTGCCAGAAGGTTCAGCTTCCCTATCTTTTGAATACATGTCATTAACACATTATTCTCTGGTTTACTGTTAAGTCCCCTGATGGTCAAAGGATTAGGTGTGTGTTCTGGGATATCCACAGTATGATTAAATTCTGTTTCTTTTTATGTATGCAGGACTTTGCTTTTCTAAGCCAAGCGTAATCTTATTGTTGGAACAAGGAAAAGAGCCGTGGATGGTAAAGAGAGAGTTGGCGAAAGGCTTCTACGCAGGTAGGTAAAGAAGAAGTAGGTAAAAACTTTGCAGGGGGCAGGTCAGCATGACTCAAAGGTGTCGCTCTTCACTTTTCTTTGGCGTGTTCTGAAATGCCCTTGGTCTTAGTACAAACTTGGGACCTTTTGGGGTGTCTCTCAAATTGATTATTCAGAACTGTCTCTCCTTTAACGCTTTGCCTCCTTCTTTTTAGTAACTCACTTATCCGTTCTGAGTCCCATTTCTTACCAGTTTCATAAACTCCTTTCAGTATTAAAAAAAAATCTTCCTATTCTGATAAACTTTTGAGCTTGACAGACAGCTCTACCTAATGTACCAGGTTCAAATCCTGGCACGTGCAGTGACATTTGGGGCAAGTTACTAACCTGGGTGTGCTTTTGTTTTTCATGTGTAAAATGGGGTAATTATTTTTAAAGTGCTTTGAACAGCACCTATCTCATATTATGAATGCAATAGCTATTAGCTGCTATTAGTAGTACTAGTACACCTCCAAATGCCTCATTTTTCTCTTAGTGGTCAGTTTATTTTTCCTTTAATCAACATGTTTTTGAGATTTTACTTTAAACAAGGTACTTGCAAGATGCTAGGGTATTATACACTTATATAAATAAAAAATTAGTAGGCTAGCCGTAGAGTTATGATATAGCTCTGAATGGAATATATGAAGAGAAAGTTGCCATAAATGGGAAACTCGCAGAAAAAGGTGAGAGGCAGAGGAGTTTGGGTAACTGAGAAGATGGTTGTCTTTAGCAAAAACACAGATCAGAAACTAGAAAACATTTGAGGAAGAAGATAATAAGAGTTGTTTTTTGTGGCATAGGAAGGATTTTCATATGGACATAGGAATCATTGAGGTGAAATAGAGAACTGAAGTTTAAAAGAAAATCAAGATCTTTGCAAACATCTCTGTCAGTCCCACTCCCCAACTCAGCTACTTCTGCCTCTTCCCAATCTTTTATGTCCTTGTTCAGTTTTGTGAGGAAAAAAATTTTGATGTACAATCATAATATGTCAAATATTATTTAACACAAATATATGTCAAATATGTATGATTAAATTTTTATTATTGAACAACTTACTAAACAAATATGTTAGCATAAATGTGTAGTTTAAATAGTAACAGAACAAAAGCCCATATACCTACTTCTTGGTGTAAGAACTAGAAAACTGTCAATGCCGTTGCAGGCCCTTGAGGGCCCCTGCCTAATGATACACCATTTTCTACCCATGGTTCATCCCCACCCTCAGTGGGGTAACCCTTGTCCTACAGTTTGGCTTACCATTGCTTGGTTTTTCCCTATAGTTGTATCGTATATCCATATTTTAAACTTCCATGCATGGAAATATATTGTGTATGTAATTCTGACCTTTTTAAACTCAAAATTGTATTTCTGAGATTCATTCACATTGATTTTAATAGCTATGGTTCATTGAATAATTTTTTCTGCTGAAATGTAATGTATTCTGCTATGTAAAATGTGCTTTATCCATTGAAGGTCACTCGAATTGTCTTAGTAATGTTGTAAATGTTACTGCTATGAACTTTATTATATGTGACTGCTGCTGCGCATGTGCTGGAGTTCCTTTAGAGAATACAGCCAGGAATTTACTAGACAATGCTTTTTATTTTCCAAAGTGCTTGTACTAATTTACCTATCTTATCAGCTGTGTGTGAGATTGGTCATTGCATCACACTTGGAATAGACAAATTAAAAAAAATATTTGCTAACCTGCTGGATGTGAAATATTTTCTTCTTATAACCTGAATTCCCCTGATTACTAAAGACATTGAACATATTTTTTACATTGTTTTTAGATATTTATTTATTTTTAGAGTGTAGGGAAGGAAGGAGAAAGAGAGGGAGAGAAACATGAGTCAGTTGGTTGCTTTTCATACTCACCCGAACCAGGAACTGAACCCACACCTCAGGCATGTGCCCTGACTGGGAATCAAACTGGTGACCTTTTGCTTTGTGGGACAATGCCCAGCCAACTGAGCCACACCGGTCATGGCGAGCATATTTTCATATTTATAATGGCCATTTGCATTTCCTCCATTGTGATGTACCTGTTCAAGTCTTTTGCCCATTTTTAAGAAGGCTGTCTTTTATGTATACATTTGTAATATTTTATTTTTTAAGATACTGTTCTGTATTCCAAAGTTATATATATTCTCAAATTGTCTTCTAAAGATTTTCCTTTTATATTTAAGGCCATAATATAATTGAATTTAATTTTTGAGATTGAAGTAAATTTAATTTTAGTGCCTTATGGGAAACCAAATGTCCTAGATATGTATTTTTCAGACTATAAGATACACTCCCTCCCCGCCCCCAAGTTTGGGAGGAATAATGGTTGGTAATGCTGCTGTTGAGTTCTGTTTACATTTACATTGGTGAAATATTATGTTATTTATGTTATTAAATATTTACCACTTTTTTGCTACAAAATTTTTTTTCCTATTTTCCTCTAAAACCTAGATGTGTCTTATGGTCCAAAAAATATGGTATTGAATAAATGAGTCTTTTTGCTCATTGTTCTGAATGTTACTTCTTACTATATCAGGTTATAGTATATTTATGGATCTGATTTTGAGCTCTCCTCCATTTGTCTCTGTTTCCTTATGCCCAGCCTGTCTTAAATAAAATACTTTGTTATAAGGCTGAATATCTGTTAGGGCAAGTCCCTATACCTTGTTTATGTTCTTTAGAATCTTTTGTTTGCTCTTTGGCCATCTAAGAAAAGTTTTGGGTCAGCTTGTCAATTTCTACCACAGAATGATACAGCTATTAGCTTTTGATTTGTTAATTTATTTTATATATCAATTAAATTTTTTTCTATTTGTTAATATGATTTATCTTTCTATTCAAGTTTTTAAATTTCCTTCAATATGTTTTATAAATTTCTGCAAACAGGCCATGCACATCTTCTATTAAATCAATTTCTAGGCAAATTGGTTTGGCTGCTATGTTAAATGTTGTCTATATTTTCTATTTGTTATTCATATGCAAAAATGAAGTCAGGTTTTATACATTGACTTTATAGCCAGCAACATTGATAAGGTGTCCTACTAATGATAATAAACTTTAGATTTCTGCCCTGGCTGGTGTGGCTTCGTGGATTGAGTGCTGGCTTTTGAACCAAAAGGTCAACGGTTCGATTCCCAGTCAGAGCATATGCCTGGGTTGCATGCCAGCCAGGTACTCGGTAGGGGGTGCGCATGAGAGAATGTGGTTACACATAGACGTTTCTCTACCTCTCTTTCTCCCTCCCTTCACCTCTGTCTAAAAATAAATAAATAAAATCTTCAAAAAAAAAGGTTTTAGATTTCTTTGGATTTTTTTCTGTGAGCAGGTATATCTGTGAATAATGACAGTTTCTTCACTTTAAATTCTTATGCCATTAATTTCTTTTTACTGTTGCCCTATCTTCAGTCTTCAGTATGGTATAAACTGAAGTAGTGATAGCAGGCATTCCTGTCAACTTCTGGTCTCAATGAACATGCTTTAATATTTTCTTATTAATAATTCTGATGTTTGAAGGTTTTTAGTAGACACTCTTTCAATTCTGTTTACTAGAGTTTCAACTGTGGAAAGTATTTGAGTTTTAAGACATGCTTTTCTGTGTAGATGATTAAGTAGTTTTTAGTTTTTCATTTGTCAATGTGGTGAATTACGTATTACACTTTTAGTGTTCAACCAGTCATATTCCTGATACAAGCCCATCTTTATATGTTTTCTGCTCACTGTTACTGCTATGCAGCAATATTTTTTTAAGGTTTTTTGCATCTGTGTTTATTGGTGGTGTTATCTTTCAGTTTTTCCTTCACATACTCTTGTCATATTTTGGAATCAGTATTATCTTAGTCTCACAAGATCTGTCGATGAGTATTCCCCTTTTTCTTCCTTAGAAGAATTTGTGTAAATCAAAATTATTTGTTTTTTTAATATTTTGTATTCAAAATTTTGAATATTTTGTAGAACTTTGTTTACCTTGACCTGGAATTTGTGTGTGTGTGTGAAAACAATTTAAATTGATATGTTCTTAGATTTTATATTTTTTATTCTCCTGTAGTCATGGAATTATGGTATTTTTATCTAAGAATATTATATACTTACGTAAGTTTTCAAATTTATTAAAGTTATCCATTTTCTAAAGTTGGTAGCTACCAACTTCTTCCAACACCAGTTATGGCTTTTTTTCCTTCCCAAAAGGGAGAGACAAATCTTTACAGGGGTGTTATCAGTTTTTTAGTGTTTTCAGACATTTTTTAAAAATTTTACTAATCCTCTCTAACAGCTTTCTTAAAATTTCATGAATTTATCTTTATTATTTTATTCCTCCTACATTTATTTATCCTATTTTCTTTTTTTAACTTTTAAGTTGATAATTCATTGTTTTGGGGGCTTTTTCTTCACTATTTGAAGTGTTTAAGGCAATATTAGCCTTAAACACTTGCATCCTGCATGTTTTCACATGTAGCTTTTGTTATCTGTATATCTAAGCATTCTCTAATTTTCACTGATTTCTTCTTCCTAACCAGTGAATTAATTGGTAGTTTTGAAGTCAAAATTAAATATTTTTACTTGGTTTAAGTGCATTGTAGTTAGAAAGTGTGTTGTTTAATATGCCTTCACTGAAATTTTTTGAAACTTGCTTTACGTTCAAAAACGTATTCTTGCTAAGATATTCTGTGTTTCCTTGAAAAATAATGTCTATTTCCTGTTGGTTGATTATAGCATTTGATATACATTCATTGGATTAACATTTATTTTGCTGGCCAAATCTTCCGTATCCTTATTGATTTTTAAAAAAAATCTCATTAAGTAAACAATTATGGGGAGACATGTTACAAACTTCTACTCTAATGGTGAATATGTAAATTTTCTTTGTAATTCTTACAACTGGTTCTATGTATTTTAAAAGTATTTTATTAGGTCTATGGTTTTGGAATTGTTTGATCTTTCTGATGAATTCTTCCTTGTACTATTGTAACCCTCTTTAAATCTAGTGATGAATTTCCCTTAACTATTTTGTTTGATATTTATATATATATTTTAACCTTCTTTTGTTAATATTTACTTGGTACAGTTTTTTCCACCCTTTTACTCTCTACTTTCTGTTCTGTTTACTGTTTCTCTTATAAATACTATATAGCTACAGTTTGATAATCTTCATCTTTTAACTCAATGACAGTAGTCATTTACATTTTTGTAATACTAACAGAGTTAAATTTATTTCCACAATCTTATTTTTCTCCATAAATCCTGCTTTTTCCAGTTTTTCTCTATCTGCTTATTTGAAAGTTATACAGTATAATTTGTTTTTTCTTTATTTTATTTATTTATTTTTAGAGAAAGGGGCAAGGAGGGAGAAGGAGAGAGAAACATCAATGTGTGGTTACCTCTTGCGTGACCCCTACTGGGGACTTGACCCGCAAACCAGGCATGTGCCCTGATTGGGAATCAAACCAGCAACACTTTGCTTCACAATCCGGTGCTCAATCCACTGAGCCATGACAGCCAGGGCCACACTTTTTGATAATATGATAGATTAAGTATAATATCACAATGTATTTCCCAATTTACATTTCTCTGAGTATATGATGTTGACACTGTTACATGCATTTATTGCCAGTTATTTTTAAAGTGGTCTCTTCATATTACCTATTTTTTTTAAATCACTCTTAACACTTTATAGTTGTGTTTCTTTCTTTCCTTTTATTTTTTTAAAAGATTTTATTTATTTTAGACAGAGGGGAAGGGAGGGGGAAAAAGAGGGAGAGCAACATCAATGTTTGGTTGCTTCTTGTGTGCCCCCTACTGGGGACCTGACCTGGCCCACCACCCAGGCATGGGCCCTGACTAGGAATCAAACCAGTGATCCTTTGCTTTGCAGTCTGGTGCTCAATCCACTGAGCTTAGTCAGGGCTACTTACCTATTTTTAATGAACTTTGTAGTTTTTGTTTATTTGCAAAGTCTATTTCTTAGTAAGGATTTCATTCTTTTGTATTAGGTTAAAAACAGATTTAATTTGTTAAACATTTATGGTAAAGTACTTATGGCAAAATGTACTCTTTTAACCATTTTTAAGTGTTTAGTTCAGTAGCATTCATATCACTGTGCTGCCATCACCAGCATCCTTCCACAGAACTCTCTTTATTTTGTAAAACTGAAACTCCATACCCATGAGATAATAATTCCTCATTCTCCCCATCTCTAGTCCCTGATAACCACTTTTGTACTTTTTCTCTATGAATTTCAATAGTCTAGGTACCTCATATAATTGGAATCATACAGTGTCTTTTTGTGACTGGCTTCACTTAAGATAAAGTTCTCAAGGTACACCCATGTGGAAGCATGTGTCAGAATTTCCTTTTTAAAAGCTGAAAAATATTCCATTACATGTATGTACCACATGTGGTTTATCCATCTAACAGTGAACACTTTAGTTGTTTCTATATTTTTGGTTATTGTGAATAATGCAGCTATGAAGATGGATGTACAAATGTGTATTTGAGATCTGGCTTTCAATTCTTTTGAGTACATACTCAGAAGTTGAATTGATGGATCTTATTGTAATCTATATCAAATTTTTTGTGGACCTGCCATCTGTTTTCCATAGCAGCTGTACCATTTTACATTCCCTCCAACAGTGCACAAGAGTTCCGATTTCTCCACATTTCCCCCAGCACCTGTTATTTTCTTTTTTAAAAAACCGTAGCCATCCTAATGGGTATGGAGTGGTATCTCATGGTATTGATTTGCATTTCCCTAATGATAAGTGATGTTGAGCATTTTTTCATGTGGTTGTTAACCATGTGTATATCTTCCATGGATAAGTGTCTACTCAAATATTTGCCTATTTTTTATTGTGTTCTTGTTAGGTTGTAGGAGTTCTTTATTTATCCTGAATATAAACCCTTTTTCAGATATGAGGTTTGCAAATATTTTCTTCCATTCCATGAGTTGCATTTTTCACTGTGTTGATTGTGTCCTTAAATGCACAAAATGTTAAAAGATTTCATGTAGTCCATTTTTTGTCTCCTTTTTTCATTTCCTCCTTTTGGTATTATAATCAAGAAATCATTGTCGGATCCAGTGCTATCTTTATGCCACTACCATACTGTTTTGATTACTGTAGCTTTGTATTAAGTTTTGAAATCAGGAAGTATTCTTTTTCAAGATTTTTTTTTTTTTTCTCTATTCAGCTCCTTTGAGATTCCATATGAATTTTAGGATTGATTTTTCTATTTCTGGAAAAATGTCATTGGGATTTTGATAGGGATTACAATGAATCTACAAATAGCTTTAGGTAGTAGGGACAGCTGAACAATGTTAACTTTTCTAATTCATGATCACAGATATTTCCATTCATTTATGTCTTCTTTAATTTCTCTTAGCAATGTTTTGTAGTTTTCATTTTATGTTTTTCACCTCTGGTTAATCTCTAAGTAGTTTATTCATTTTGATGCCTTTGCAAAAGGGAAATGTTTTCTGAATTTTAATTTTCTTTTTAGATTGTTCATGGTTAGTCTATAGAAGTACAACTGATTTATGTGCATTTACTTTATATCCTGCTACTTTGCTAAATTTGTTTATTGATTCTAAGAAGTTTTTTTTTTTTTTTGTGGAGTCTTTAGGGTTTCCATGTAGAAGATCGTATCATCTACAGAGAATTTTATTTCTTTCTTTCTAATTTGGGTGTTCTAAATATGTTTTTCTTGCCTAATTGCTATGGCTAAAGCATCCAATACTACATTGACTGGAAGTAGTAAAAGCAGGTGTCTTTGTCTTGCTCCTGTTTTAGAGGAAAGTTTTCAGTCTTACTATTGGATGAGTATGATGTTAGCTATGGGCTATTTATATATAGCCTTTATTATGTGGTAGTTTCCTTCTATTCCTAGTTTGTCAAGTGTTTTTTTTTTTTTATAATGAAAGGGTGTTAAATTTTGTCAAATCCTGTTTCTGCATCAGTTAAATGACCATGTAATTTTTTCCCTTCATTCTGTTAATGTGGTGTACTGCATTGTATTTTGTTGAATCATCCTTGAATTCCAGAAATAAATCCTACTCTGTCATGGTGTATAATCTTTATAATATACTGTTGAAGTCAGTTTGCTAGTATTTTGTTGTGAATATTTTCATCAGTATTCATGAAAGATATTAGTCGATAACTTTCTTGTAGTGTCTTAGAATAGTTTTGGTATCAGAGTAATGCTGACCTCAGAATGAGTTTGGAAGTCTTTCCACTTCTTCAGTATTGAGGAGAGTTTGAAAAGGATGTGTGTTAATTCTTTAAATGGGTGATATAAGTCACCACTGACACTATCTGGTCCTAGGCTTCTCTTTATTGGGAGGTTTTTGATTACGATTCAATCACCTTACTTGTTACGGGTCTGTTAACATTTTCTGTTTCTGTATGATTCACTCTTGGTAGGTTATATGTGTCTTAGAATTTGTCCATTTTACTAGTTTATTCAATTTGTTGGTATCAATGTTTAGAGTACAATTGACTCTTGAACAACATAGGCATTAAGGGTATCGACCCTTCACACAGTCAGAAATCCATGTACAACTTTTGACTTCCTCAAAACTTAACTAGTAATAGCCTTCTGTTGACCAGAAGTCTTACTAATAACATAAACAGTTGATTAACACATATTTTATATGTGATATGTATTATATACTATATTTTTACAATAATGTAAGCTAAAGAAAAGACAATGTTAAGAAGATAATAAGGAAGAGAAAATACATTTTACAGTATTTATTGAGAAAAATATGTATAAGTGGACCCATACAGTTTAAACCCATGTTCAAGGGTCAGCTGTATTTTTCTTATAATCCTTTTTATTTTTATAAAATTGGTACCAGTGTTCCTTCTCTTATTTCTGATTTTAGTTATTTGTGTATTTTTTTTCCTTAGTTAATCTAACTAATGGTCTGTCACTTTTATGATCCTTTTAAAGAAACAACTCTTGGTTTTATTAATTCCCCCTATTATTTTTCTATTCTCTATTTTGTTTATCTGCATGAATCTTTATTTTCTTCTTCTATATTTGGGCTTAGTTTGCTCTTTTTCTAGTTTGTTAAGATGTAAAGTTCAATCATTGATTTGAGATATTTTTAAGGTATATTTTATTGATTATGCTATTATACTTGTCCCATTTTTTCTCCCCTCCACCTGTACCGCTTCTCCCTCCAGCATTCCTCCCTGCCTTAGTTCATGTCCATAGATCATACATATAACTTCTTTGGTTTCTCCATTTCCTATACTATGCTTAACCTCCCCCTGTCTATTCTGTACCTACCATTTATGCTTCTTATTCCCTGTACCTTTTCCCCCATCTCCCTCCGCACCAATGCTGATAACCCTCCATGTGATCTACATTTCTGTGGTTCTGTTCCTATTCCAGTTTGTTTCTGTTTTTTAGGTTCAGTTGTTGGCAGTTTCGAGTTTGTTGTCATTTTACTGTTCATAGTTTTGATCTTCTTTTTCTTAGATAAATCCTTTTAACATTTCATATAATAAAGGCTTGGTGGTGATGAACTCCTTTAACTTGACCTTATCTGGGAACCACTTTATCTGTCTTTCTCTTCTAAATGATAGCTTTGCTGCATAGAGTAATCTTGGGTTCTTGCCTTTCATGACTTTGAGTACTTCTTTCTAGCCCCTTCTTGCCTACAAGATTTCTTTTGAAAAATCCGGTGATAGTCTAATGGGAACTCCTTTGTAGATAACTGGCTCCTTTTCCTGGTTTTAAAATTCTCTCCTTATTTTAATCTTGGTTAATGTAATTATGATATGCCTTGGTGTGTGCTTCCTTGGGTCCCACTTCTTTGGGACTCTCTGAGCTTCCTGGACTTCCTGGAAGTCTGTTTCTTTTGCCAGCTTGGGGGAGTTCTCCTTCATTATTTGTTCATATAAGTTTTCAATTTCTTGCTCTTCCTCTTCTCCTTCTAGTACCCCTGTGATTTGAATGTTGAAATGTTTAAAGGTGTTCCTAAGTTCCTAAGTCTCTCCTCACTTTTTGTGAATTCTTGTTTTTTCATTCTGTTCTGGTTGAATGTTTATTTCTTCCTTCTGCTCCAAATTGTTGATTTGAGTCCCAATTTCCTTCCCTGTTGGTTCCCTGTATATTTGTCTTTGGTTCACTTTGTAGAGCCTTCACTTTTTCCTCTATTTTGCAACTATACTCAACCATTTCTCTGAACACCCTGATCATCAGTGTTTTGAATTGTGTGTCTGATAGGTTGGCTATCTCTTCATTGCTTAGTTCTCTTTTTTGGAGCTTTGATCTGTTCTTTCATTTGGGCCATAATTTTTTGTCTGGGTGCACTTGTTATGTTGTAAGGAGCAGAGCCTTATGTTTTTGCCAGGGCAGGGCAATGCACTTCACTGCGTTGTGGCACTGTATGTGTGGGAGTTGTCAGAGATTGAACAATGCCACTTGCTTGGCTCTCACCCCACTTTCAGTCACTTCCCCCTCTACCCACAAGCAAGTTGGGCCTTTCTCATGCTGTTTCCCAGGTGGGTTTGTATATGTTCTAGGATCCATGTGTCCCTCCAATGGACTGTCCTATGAGACTGGGAGTTTCTCCTGCCACCACAACCCCCACAAGTTTTTACAGCCAGAGGTTTCAAGGCTTTGTTTCCCTGCACTAGAACCCTGTGTTCCATGGTCTCATTCCCCAGTTGTTTCTCCAGTTTATCTGCACATGAATGTGGGACCCCAGGTCCACTAGCCACTGCCTCGCCTGCCTGGTCCACCTTGCCCCACATCCTCTCTGCCCCAGCTACCCATCTCCACCCCTCCTACCCATCTGGATGAATGTTCCTTTTTTAACTCTTGGTTGTCAGACTTCCATACAGTTCAATTTTCTGGCAGTTCTGCAGGTTTTTTGTTTTTAAGCTGTTTGGTTGTATGAGAAAGCAAACCATATCTCCCTATGCCTCCATCTTGGCCTGAAGTCTGATTTAAGATCTTTTTTAATGTAAGTATTTGCAGACATAAATTACACTCTTAATCATTGCTTTTGATACATCATATAAATTTTGGTATGTTGCATTTTTATACTCATTCATCTCTAAGATATTTTAAACTCCTCTTGTTACTTCTTCAACTCACCAATTGTTTTAAGTGTGTGTTGTTGAATTTTATATATTTGTGGATTTTCCAGTATTTATTTTGCTATTGATTTCAGTTTAATTAAATTATGATTAGAAAAGATACTCTGTATGATTCCAGTCTTTTAAAATGTATTGAGATTTGTTTTATGGGCTAACATATAGTCTACCGTGGTTTCATGTTTATTTCTTTAATGACATTTAGAATTAAAAGAAAAAACAACCTTTCAGTGATTATGCCAAACTGCAATGTTTGAGAGAACAGTGTTCCAGAAGCTGCACTATTTTCAGACACCAGCTGAAAGTTGGAGTGTTTTCAGGGCCACCCTCATTGCTGACCACCTGGATACAAATTTAGAGGTGCTTAAGTTTTAATAATTCACTAGCATGACTCACAGAACTCAGGAAAAATTTATATGATGATTTACTTAATTATAAAAAAGGATTAAAAAAAAAGAAAGAACTGGCCAGTGCATCAAGATCTAGATATGGGAGAGTTGCAAACAAGAAACTTCTGCATCTCAGTATTCAGAGGAATATTGCCAACCAGGGAAGGTATCTCAAGCTTTAGTGCCCAGAGATTTTTGTTTTGTTTTTTCGGTTTCATTATGTAGGCTGATTGAGCGAATCATTGTCCAGTGCGGTTCAATCTCCAGCATTCTTTCCCTTCCCAAAAGCCAGGTTGATATCATGGTATCCCAAAGTTCCACCCCTCTCATCACATGGTTGGTCTTTCTGGCATTGCTAGTCTTTATCCTGAATCATCACATTAGCAAAAATTATCTATGGGCCAATCATGAGTCACCTTATTAGTGTAAAATATCAGGTGTGGTCCAAGAGACTCACCACAAATAATAAATACTCTCTTTCTAGGGGTTTAGAGGGGTTTGAGGTTGCCTCCAGGGAAATGGACAAAAGCATGTCAAATTATTTATTACACAGATCTTTAAAAAATCATAAGAGCCACGGCCAGTATGGCTTGATTAGGATGTTGTCGACGTCTTAGTCAAAAGATTGTGGGCTCAATTCCCATCAGGGCACATACTTGGGTTGTGGTTCAGTCTCCTGTCAGGGAGCCTATGAAAGACAACCAACTGATCTTTCTCTCTCACACTAATGCTTCTCTCTCTTTGTCTCCGCCATTTCTCTCTGAAAGCAATGAAAACATATCCTTGAATGAAGATAAAAAACATCACAATGAGGCTCTGATTATCATTGAATGAAAGTAATAGCTATAGTGAGAATTTGGGCTGTACATTGTTGATTCTTTTTATATAAGAGCAAAGTATGCATCTTCTCCCTTTGTTCAGATTTTTATGGGGGGAGTGGTGGAATGCTCATTAGAATTGTAAAGCTTTTGCTTACTTCTTTCAAAGTTTATTTCTAGAGTATTTTCTGTCTTCATTGTTGTTGTTGTCAATGTTAAAGGTATCTTCTGAAGTTAATTATTTTCTTTATATATCCATTGGTTTTTTAAAACGATTCTAAAATTGCAAAATAATATATTTTTGAAAAAATAAATATATGTAGTGCAGTAATCTTTCTATAGTTTCTATATATGCCTTATATTTATCTAATGATTCTTTTAAGGTGTTTTACAAGTCAACATATACATAATTTTTAATTGTTATTATTTATTAGATGTTGCTATTACTAATTCTTTGCAGTTTTTTAAAAGGACTTCAAATTTTATTTTTAATTACAGTTTACACTTACAAATGTTTTGTATCAGTGTCAGGTGTACATCATAGTGGTTAGACAATCATACGTATTACAAAGTGCTCCCCCCAATATTTACAGTACCCTCCTAACCATACATAGTTATTATAATATTATTGACCATATTCTTTATGCTGCACTTTGCAGCAACATGGCTATTTTGTAACTACCAATTTGTACTTTTAAATTTGTTCACCTTTTTCAGCCAGTCCCTCAGGCTCCCTCCCCTCTGTTCAACCATCAATCTGTTCTCTCTGTGAGTCAGTTTCAATTTTATTTACTTATTTTGTTAGATTTCACATATTAATGAAATCATATAGTATTTTTATTTCTCTGACTCACTTATTTCACTTAACATAGTACACTCTAGTGTCATTCGTGCCGTTGCAACTGGTAAGATTTCATTCTTTTTTATTTTTTGAGTATTATTCCATTGTACATATGTACCACAACTTTTTTAACTGCTCATCTATTGACGTGCACTTGGGTTGCTGCCATATCTTGACTGTTGTAAATAATGCTACAATGAATATAGGGGTGCATATATTCTTTCAAATGAGTGTTTTTACTCATTTGTCTCAAGATATTTTAAACTCCTCTTGTGATTTCTTCAATTCACCAATTGTTTTAAGTGTATGTTGTTGAATTTTATATATTTGTAGATTTTCCAGTATTTATTTTGCTATTGATTTCAGTTTAATTAAATTATGATTGGAAAAGATACTTTGTATGATTTCAGTCTTTTAAAATGTATTAAGATTTCTAGAGTATTTTCTAGAGTATTTCTGGAGTATTTCTGAAGATTCTGGATTTCTTCAGATGTATTCCCAGAAGGGGAATCACTGGGTCATAAGGCAGTTCCATTTTTAATTTTTGAGGGCTCTCCATATTGTTTTCCACAGTGGCTGCATCAGTATGCATTTCCACCAGTAGTGCCCTAGGGTTCCCTTTTCTCCAATCCTCGTGAGAACTTGTTATTTGTTGATAGCTACTTTGACAGGTGTGAGGTGATACATCACTGTGGTTTTAATTTGCATTTCTCTGATGAGTACTGATGTTGAACATCATTTCAAGTATCTATTGGCCATCTGTATGTCCTCTTTGGAGAAGTGACTGTTCAGGTCCTCTGCCCATTTTTAAATTGGATTGATTTCTCTTTAGTGTGGATTTCTACCAGTTCTTTATGAATTTTGGATCTTAACCCCTTATCACGGATCTGTTTTACATAGACAGGAAGGAAGAAAAAGAGACAGAGAGACATCAATATGACAAAGAATCATCAGTCAGTTGTCTTTTATGTGTGCCTTGACCAGAAATTGAACCCACAACTTAAAAAAAATTATTCTTGTTCAATTATAGTTCCCATTTTTCCCTCATCACTCTCCCCTGCTATACCCACCCCCGACCTTCCACATTCAGTCATCTCCCTTCCGTTGTCTTTGTCCATAGGCTCTTTATACAGGTTCTTCGACCTGACCCTTCCCCTTCTTTCCCCCTTTCCCCTCTCCTATGGTCACTGTCAGTTTGTTCTTTATTTCCATGTTTCTGGCTGAACCCGCAACTTTTTGGTGTACTGAATGATGCTCCAACCACCTGAGTTATCTGGCCAAGGCATCTTTTTGTTTTATTGGTTATTTTTCACTCAGTAGGTTGTATTTTTATTTTTATTTTATTTTTTTAAAAGATTATTTATTTATTTCTAGAGAGGGAAGGGAGGGAGGAAGAGAGAGAGAGAGAAACATCAGTGGGCGGTGGCTGGGGACCGTGGCCTGCAAACCAGGCATGTGCCCTGACCGGGAATGCGATGCTTTGGTTCGCAGCCTGTGCTCAATCCACTGAGCTACGCCAGCCAAGGCTTTGTCTTTTTATTTTGTTAGTTTCCTTTGCTAGGCAGAAACTTTAGTTTGATGTAGTTCCATTTGTTTATTTTTACTTTTTCTTGACATTAGGAGATATTTCAGAAAAAATGTTGCTAAGAAATGTCATAGATTTCATTGGCTATGTTTTCTGCTAGGATTTTTGCAGTTTTGCATCTAACATTCAGGTCTTTAATGCATTTTTTAGTTTATTCATATATATGGCATTAGAAGATGGTCTAGTGTTAATTTTTGGTATTTATCTGTTCAATATTCCCAACACCATTTATTCATTAGACTGTTTTTACATGATTTTATGTTCTTATCTCCTTTGTCAAATATTAATTGATCATATAGGCATTGGTATATTTCTGGGCTTTCTATTTGGTTCTGTTGATCCATATGTTGTTTTTATGCCAGTCCATGCTATTTTGATTACTGTGGGCTTATAGTACAGTTTGATATCAGGTAGTGTGATACCACCAACACTATTCTTTTTTTCTCCAGATTGCTGTGTCTGTTCAGTGATTTTTGGTTCCATATAAATTTTTGGATTATTTTCTCTGACCTTTGATATTTTCATTATTTTCTTTGACCTTTGATATCAAATAGACTGATATTTTGATAGATATTATGTTGAATATAGAGATTCATTTGAGTAGTATGGATGTATTAGTAATGTTAATTTTTCCTATCCATGAACACAGTATATGCTTCCATTTTTTTTTATCTTCCTCAAGGTCTTTCTTTAGTATCTTATCATTTTCTGAGTACAAGTCTTTTTTTACTATTTTTAAAGTACAATTGTCTCCTTTTTACCCCCTCCGCTCCCTCCCCTCACCCATTCCCACCTTTCACACTCGATCCTACCCCTTTTGACTTTGTCCATGTGTACTTTATATATGTTCCTTGACAACTCTTCCCCTATTTACCCCCATTATCCCTAAACCTCTCCCCTCTGGTTACTGTCAGTTTGTTCTTCATTTAAATGTCTCTGGTTATGCTTTGTTTGCTTCTTTATTTTGTTGATTAGATTCCACTTATAGGTGAGATCATAGAGTATTTTTCTTTTACTACTTGGCTCATTTCACTTAGCATAATGCTTTTCAGATCCATCCGCACTGTTGTGAAGGGTAGGAGCTCCTTTTTCCTTTCTGCTATGTAGTATTCCATTGTGTAAATACACCACAGTTTTTTGATTCACTCATTTACTGATGGACACTTAGGTTGCTTCCAGCATTTGGCTGTTGTAAACTGTGCTGCCATGAACATTGGGATGCATAGGTTCTTTTGAATTGGTGTTTTAAGATTTTAGGGTATACTCCCAGCAGTAGAATTGCTGGGTCTAAAGTCAGTTCCCTTTTTAGTTTTCTGAGGAAATCCCATACTGTTTTCCATAGTGGCTGCACCAGTCTGCATTCCCACTAACAGTGCACTAGGGTTCTCTTTTCTCCACATCATCCCTAGCACTTGTTTGTTGATTTGGTTATGATGGCCATTCTGACCCGTGTGAAGTGATATCTCATTTCAGTTTTAATTTGCATCTCTCTCATGGTTAGTGATGCTGAGTATCTTCTCATGTCTCTGGACCCTCTGTAAGTCTTCCTTGGAGAAGTGTTTGTTCAGGTCCTTTGCCCATTTTTTAATTGGGTTGTTTGTCTTCCTGGTGTGGGTTCTTTATATACTTCGAAGATCAAACCCTTGCCTGAGGTATCATTGGCAAATATATTTTCCCATGCAGTTGGTTCCGTATTCATTTTGCTGATGTTTCTTTAATTGTGCAGAAGCTTTTTATTTTGGTGGAGTCCCATTTGTTTATTCCTTCCTTTATGTTCCTTTCTATAGGAGACATATCGGTAAAAATATTGCTGTGTGGAATATTGGAGATTCTCCTGCCTATGTTCTTCTCTAGAAATTTGATGGTGGAGTGGCTTATGTTTAAGTCTTTTATCCATCTGGAGTTTATTTTTGTGTATGGTGTAAGTTGGTCAGCGAGTTTCATTTATTTACAGGTAGCTGTCCAGATCTCCCAACACCATTTGTTAAAGAGGCTATTTTTACTCCATTTTACTCTTCTGTTCCCTTTGTTGAATATTAATTAACCATAGACAGTTGGGTTTATTTCTGGGGGTCTCTATTCTGTTCCCTTGATCTATGTGTCTGTTTTTATGCTGGTAACAGACTGTTGATTATCATGACCTTGTAATATAGTTTGATATCAGGTATTATAATCCCTCCAACTTTGGTTTTTTTTTTAAAGATTTTATTTATTTTTTAGAGAGGGAAGGGGGGAGGGGGGAGAGAAACATCAACATGCGGTTGTTGGGGGCTGTGGCCTGCAACCCAGGCATGTGCTGTGACTGGGAATCGAACCTGCGATGCTTTGGTTTGCAGCCCGCTCTCAGTCCACTGAGCTACGCCAGCCAGGGCCCAACTTTGTTCTTTCTGAAATTTGCTGTGGCTATTTGGGATTGCTTATTGTTCTATAAATTTTTGAAATGTTTGTTCTATATCTGTGAAATATATCATTGGTATTTTAATAAGGATTACATTGAATCTATAAATTGCGTTGGGTAGTATGGACATTTTGATGATGTTAACTCTTCCAATCCATGAACATGGTATATGCTTCCATTTTTTTGTGCCTTCCTTAATTTCTTTCTTCAGCGTTGTGTAGTTTTCTGAGTACAGATCTTTTACCTCTTTGGTATGATTTAATCCTAGGTAGTTTATTTTTCTTGTTGCTCTAGCAAACAAGATTTCGTCCACTGATTTCTGTTTCTGATATTTCATTGTTTTACAAAATTGTCTTCGATTTCTGAATATTGGCTTTGTATGTCCCTGTTTTGCCAAATTCACTTACTAGGTTGAGTAGTATTTTGGTGAAGTCTATGAGGTTTTTTATGTACACTATAATGTCATCTGCAAACAGTGACAGTTTTACTTCCTCCTTTCCAATTTGGATGCCTTTTATTTCTTTTTCTTGTCTGATTGCTGTGGCTAGGACTTCCAATACTATGTTGAATAGAAGTGGTGAAAGCAGACATGCTTGTCTGGTTTCTGACCTTAGTGGGAAAGGTTTTATTTTTTGCCCATTGAGTGTGATGTATGTGTGTATTTCTCTCATATATGGCATTTATTATGTTTAAGTATGCTCCCTCTACTCCCACTTTGCTGAATGTTTTTATCATAAATGGGTGCTGTACCTTATCAAATGCTTTTTCCGTATCTATTGATATGTTCATGTGATTTTTGTCTTTCCTTTTGTTTATGTGATGTATTAACGTTTATTAATTTGCGAATATTGAACCATTCTTGCATCCCTGGGATGCATCTCACTTGATCATGTGTTGTATGATCTTTTCAATGTATTACCGGGTGTGGTTTGCAATATTTGTTGAGGATTTTAATGTCTATGTTCATCAGTGGTATTGGCCTGAAGTTTTCTTTTTGTTATGTCTTTATCTGGTTTTGGGATTGGGATGATGTTGGCTTCATAAGAAGAGTTAGCATCTTCCCTCTTCTTGGATTTTTTGGAATAGTCTGTGAAGGATAGGGGCTTAGCTCTTCCTTAGATGTTTTGTAAAATTCTCCTGTGAATGAGTCCAGTGCAGGGCTTTTGTTTGCCATGACTTTTTTTTTGATTACTGCTTCAATTTCATCAGCTGTTAGAAGATCATATTTTTCTAGAAATTTGTCCATTTCACCTAGGTTTTCAAATTTCTTGGTAT